>PVLA01006613.1:0-120302 GCA_004027455.1 Hydrochoerus hydrochaeris | reverse complement strand
CTGTGAGACAACTACCCTGAGACACTGGACAGGCAGCCAGAGACGGGCAACTAGGACCCATATGTTACGCCACCGGCCGCCTAAGACAGGCACAGGACCAATTGCTGTCCTGCAGGCCCATGACGGGTAAGGCCTGGTTGGGTACATGTGAAGAGTCCTTGACCTAAGACAGGCGCTGTCCTTGCAGGGACTGCCACTCTCATAAATGATAAGGAAAGCAATGTAGGGAGTGGCCTAATAAACTCACACATCTCTTCCTCCTGCGGGCGTCTGTCGGGTGCGTTGGCTTGCATTTCCCGGGCTGACTCAATGTCAAGATTAAAATGTTAATTGATACCTATTGCCCTGAACCTGGGGCGATTCCTGCTTGGGGTTGAGGTTAAAACCTATTGTTTAGGATTGTCCCTGCCTGGCCCTAAGCCTGGGGCGCTTCCTGCTTGGGGCTGGGGGTGGCTGCCAAAGGTTAGCAAATATATATTCCAGCTTCTAAAAAATAAAGGCGGATTCAGATTCACTCACAGACTGGTGTGCAGTGTTTTCTGTCTCTCAATTGCCGACTCCCTGACCACCTTTGGGAAACCCTAGCCCTGCCGCAGCTGGACTCCGGCATTTCTGAGCCAGCGTTGGTTGAATTCCTTCCTATCTTCTGGCTCCACCACTATGGAGGGCTGACCGTCATTACAAAGCAAATACGAGAACACAGCTGAGAAACATCAAGTGCAGGAACAGAGAGGACACAGCGTGTGAGCGCTGGGCCCGAATGGGACTGGAGGGGAATGGGGGGCTTCTCCTAAGTGGGGGAGCTGGGGATGGGGTGAGATATGTTGGCAAAGGAGCCGTACAAAGTGTGTTCCCAGATCCGGACGTGGCGTGAACCTCATTCTTCCAAGCTCCTGACCATGGAAAAGGAACCACTGCTCCTTTCATGGCATCAGCACATCTCACCACGGGTCACATGCCTTAAAATATAATCAGTTCAGTCTTTATCATTCAGCCACAGGAATTAGTCTGACGTATTTTTTTTATTAAATTGTATGCCTTTCTTCTCCCTGCAGAGTGAGACTCTCCTCTGTTGCATTCTTCTTGCAAGCTCTGCCTCTCATGGAGTCTCCAACCCACGCAGTGTCCAAGCCCCTTCCCCAAGGGGGACCACAGCTGCCCAAAGTGAAAGCTTTTCCTTTTCCTAGCAATGAACAGCCCTACTCACCGAAGGAGTCAAAAGCTTAAAAACCCCATAAAGAACCAACAGGCTCTGTGCGCCCAGGTCACACTTAATCTGTTTAATGCTCCCAGACAAAGAAGTGGAATCTTCCAATGCAAATATACATCTATTAAACTGGGAACAGAACCTGGATGATGATTCTTAAGCC
Organism: Hydrochoerus hydrochaeris; assembly: GCA_004027455.1. Taxonomy (NCBI): domain Eukaryota; kingdom Metazoa; phylum Chordata; class Mammalia; order Rodentia; family Hydrochaeridae; genus Hydrochoerus; species Hydrochoerus hydrochaeris. Next base: position 118,932 of record PVLA01006613.1, on the reverse strand, counting down.
CTACCATGGAAAAAAAGGGTAATATGCTCCTGTCAATGAAAGAAATAAAAAAGACTGCAAAAAAAATCTATAAACATTGCAAAAAATTGTTTTGGCTTGGTTTAGGATCTCAAACAATAATGATCTATTTATGACTGCCTCGATCTGATACATTTCATGCTTATTTGTTTGTACATTTGTTGTAAAAAGCATGGAAGGAAAAAGTAGAAAATGCAGATGACTTGCTGCTAAATAACTCAATTTCCCTAAGAAGAATTAATAGGAAATTTATTTTCTTTCTAGTGTTATGGGAGATTCATTGTCCATAATTTAGTGACATTTTACTGACTTCTTTAAAACTGCAATAAAGTGGATATGCAGAAGATTATATCTCCATGCCTTTTAAGTGACGAGAAAAATAAGGGCATATTATTTTAATAGCGGCTCAGCCTACTGAGCATTAGTGAATAATTGAGGAAGACTTTTCTCATTTCCCTCCAGACTGTCCTGCAAGTGCTGACAAAGAGCATAACCCTTCCTCAGTGCTTCCTGGAAATCCATTCACATTTACAGGCTCCAGGAAGAGTGTGACCACATCTGACGTGTTTACTTCCTTTCCCACAGTGTTTTGCTCTTAAAACCCCTAACACAAATCAACTCCTACAAATAATTTTTGAAAGGCACTTTGCACAAGAGTTGATGGGATTCCCTGAAGTGCCCAGACGTGGCAAACAAGGACAGGCCTTTGACAAAACCACCTGAGGCCTTGTAACTTCAACTTCACAGAGAACCTAAAAAACTTTGGCTTTTACCTAAATCTTGAGATGACTCAGACACCCCTGAAGATTGATTGTCTTTCAGATGGAGTCTTTCTTTGTTATATAGTTCACATACATTGTTTTTCCTGGAACTAATATAAGATATGAGAAAATACTACAAGAATCTCTTTTATTGGTGATACTTCCAATCCAGTTGGCAGGAGAAAGTCAAGACTGTTATAGGTAAATCTACCCTTATGAGGTTTCCAGGGCAACTGTGTATCCATTCTCTAGCAAAACCCTGAGAACACTCAAACTGGACCCTCTGAAGTTCCTATCATCGGTCCATCCCTGGGACACTGTGTGCTCTGATCCCCTTGTGTCTCTTGATTCCTCAGTAGTCAGATGGACCCCCACGCTATGGGGAGCCTCAAGAATCAACCACAAAGAGAGTAAAACAGATTATAAAAGACAACACAGGTCCAAACCGGTATCTATCAGCTTGAATTAAAAGGTCTTGCTATTCAGAGAAAACACATTCCAGAGTCCAAACTCAAAAAGAGGGCCGCTCTTACCCACTGTTGGAAATAACTGCAGCCCATACTTTTAAGTGCCTAGGACGCCTGCTCTTCTGCAATCAAACCCAAGATAAGAAACAGTCATTTAAAGGCAAAGACTGCAAAACTGAAGCCCTACTAGTTATAGGGCTTCTTTGTAATGTAGAATAACCTAACAAATCAGTCTGTGTGTAAAGATTTTTATTCACTCTGTTCTCAGGACTACAACAGGTTTTCTTGCATGACTGGCAGTATCAACCCTCCAACATCAAAAAACAACAGCTCAGGATCCAAAATGAAGCCAAGCCCCCATCACAATGACTAGAGACTTATATCCTGTATAAAACCCTCCTGATAGCAAGGGTTATGCTGCAACAACCAGAATCCATTGCTCACTTGTTCATTCAGCACACATTTACTGGGCACCATGTTCTGGCTTTAGGATTTACAGACTTTTGCAGTCTTTATTCATATTATAGAAAAATACTAATCAATGGGTCTAAATTACAGTCAGGAGCAAGATGTTGTGGGGCACAAGTGAATGGCAGAGTGAGAAGACATTAATGGGCAGTACATTTCAAAAAGCTAGAAGGAAGAACTTTGAAAACATTCACCGTAAACAGTGACAGGTAATTAATCATGAAAGCATGCAACAAAACATGTCACACATTAATACACACAATTTTTTACGTTTTATGCATCAATTAATATAAATTTAAATGAGAAAAAGAAATAGTAGCTACTAGCTCTCCTTAAACATCTGTGACTGCCTTGACCGATGCAGCTCTTGAGGTCCTGGGTTAAAGACTGCAAGAGGATGAGAAAGTAGAGACGAAAGCTGGGGTCAGGTGGAGGAGAGGAACTGCCCCTCACTGCAGGGACGCTTATTTATACATTTAGCAGCTTAACATCACATGACAACCAGTGCCTAGTAATCTGCATGTCAGGCAATCCAGGGGCCTGACTTTTACAGCTGGGAATCACTGCTTTCTGCCACTCGCCCCAGGTGGTCTTTGTTCTCACACCTGGCTGGCAGCTCCTGCAGGCGTGATGAATTTCCAGCTTCAGCAGCTCCCAACATATGACACCATTCAACTTCAAACCCCTATCACCTCTGTCCTCTGCACTCCGTTTTCTACAAATAGGCCAAACCTGTATTTTTAAAATGCAAACTGTACCATGTTATTCCCTATGAAAAACACTCTAAACTAATGGTTCTCAACACCAGGCAACTCTGCCTCCCTGGGACAGTTAACAGAGTTAGCAGCCACTTGCAATGGTCACCACTAGGAGTGAGTGCTACTGGCATCTAGTGGCCGGTGGCCAGAGATGCGACTACCGTCCTCTGTGTGATGTCCTCTGCAACCTGGGATTGGCTGCTGCCAATGTGGATGGTGCTGATGCTGAGAAACGGTGCTAACCCCAGGCCCCTCGGTTTAGTCCGCAGACTCACAGAGTGGTCCCCTCCTTCGCGGGTCTCTGATGCACCTCCCTTACCCACCGTGTTCCAGCCACGCTGTATACTCGGTGTCCCTGGCAGACAAAGCCAGGCTGAGCCTCGGGACCCTGTCACTCACTCATCCTTGGTGCCACTCCCCACGAGGAACTGGTAGTGCAACTTTGCGTGGCAGCCCCTTCCCAGACGTGGATTTCTTGATGCCACCCCAGCGAGAGCTTCTCCTCCCAGGTCCTCTGAAGCATCCATCCCACGCCACCCCTGCTTCATCTGCACCTTTGCGTCTCCCACTCGGAATCCTCCCTCTTCATTTCCAGCTGGGGCTCACCTCACCTCAGGAGACAGGGGGCTGGCCTGTCACAGCCCCCTCCATTCCCAAAGCCTGCCGCCTGTCAGTCCCATTCTTCTAACTTCCAGGCCCTGTTGCAAAGCACCTTTCAGGGAAAGGAAAGCTACAAGAAGGGGAGAAAGGAGACCAAAAATGACCCAGATATCATAGATATCTGTATATGTACCACTGCCCAAGATGAATATAATTATTACATGTCACATACAGGAAACAATACAATATTCCTAAAGTGGAATTACAAAGAATGAAGAGCACATGGTAGGATGGACAATTCTAGACTCAGAGAAAGTGTAGTAAGTAAATTTCATACCTGTTTGTTTATTCTAAGTGTTTCCTTGAATCTCCGCAGTACCGCAGCCTTCCGAGAATGACTCTGCTGGTACAGCAGCATCGTCCTCCGGCAGCACAGAGGCTCAGGACTTGTCTCAGCATGTGCCACCAGCACTCAGTGGGCATTTGGTGGGCACAGCCCTGCCCCTTCCACTGTGCCCTGGGTGAGGGCGGAGGCCACCTGCTTGGGCACACGGAAGCCAGGGTGCTGCTCACATCCTCTTCCATTACTCACCTAGATCCCTTTACGTTCTCTTAGAAATCAGTGCAGCAGAGAGAACGCAGAGAGCAGAAGAGGTAAATAGAGGCAGCCACACAAGATTTTTTTTTAAAGTGAACTTGAATATTTGATATTGGGAGATTTCACTGGTTTACGTGTCAACTCCTGCTGATGTATGCTGAAAATGTGAATAAAAGGAGAGATTCTAAAAACATGAGAAATATTATGGAAGGCCAACCATGAAGCCCATGCTCTGGTAGAAAGTCCGCTTGAATGTGTTTTGCAAGATCCTAAGAGGCTTTGTTAAATGCTCCTTTTTAAGTGGCTTAGAAGTAGACTGGCTTTATCCCGGTTGTCTTGGAAGCAAAGAGTCTCCAGCCATGGTCTGAGAACAGACTATAAACCCAGCTGCAGCAGTATGGAAAATGAATAAATTTTAGGTGCCTCCTTTCTGTGGGTTCCTACTTTCTATTCTTACAACAATGAGGCAGTGTTAGACCACCCCCATTCTGAGTTTCCAATGCACCATATTTAAAATCCGTGGTTTTGTTGTTCAGGGCTCATGATATCCTCCCTTCACGGTGACAGGAAGCAGGTCTCCAAATCTCCGCTCCCTGTAATGTTATTATAACTAAAGGGGAAACAGCTCTGCTCCCTGTGGTTGCTGGGCCACATATCTCACCCCGTGAATGTTGGCGGTGTGTCCAGTTTCCCATTCACAGATGATGGGTGTGGACACAATCACACAGGACAAGTGGACATTGCTTCCTCCTGATGCACAGCTGCACTGTGATGGAATGGGTCTGTCCCCGAAGCTCTGTCACGCAAACCTGACTGTTTTAGCCCTGCAGCCCAGCAGCTCCTTCCTTTCTGCACCCCCAAAGCTTCCAATCCTTCCCTAAAGTGGCCAAAACTTAACTTTTAGTGTGCCAACATGTATGTGTGTAATAACCAGTATCGCTTTTTGCAAATATTAAGGAAACAAGAGATGCCTCAGCTAATCCTCCCACTTCAGTACATGGGGGACAATTCATCAAACAACAGCTTTAGAGGAGATGCCTGCCCAATAGGTAGCAGTATCTTACTGCAAAATAAAATACTTGAAATTTGCTGCTCTTCCAACTAGCGTCTTTCTGAAACAGTGATTCTCCTAAGTTCTTAAACAGGTCATTGCTAAAGGGGCTCTCACATGCTATAGGGTGTTAAAACTCCACTATGTCCTGAACTTTTACATCACTTCAGGGTGCTGTTGCTGAGAAACAAACACAAGTTTGTATATGTAAGGACATACGGTCATGCAGTCCACCTTAAAACCCTATATGGCCAATGAAATGTGCATACATTTTTTAATATTAAGCTATTTTATTCCTGATAATCCCTTGTTCTTGGAGACAGTGGAACCTAGTGTCAAAGAAAGGATCAACTGAATTCTCTGCGCTATTAGATTTGTCTTTACGTCGCAAGAGATTTTTCCTTAGCCCTTGGAGAGTCCACCCTAAGTTACAGACCAACAAGGAAGAGCTCGGACAGCCAGGAATGTGCAGAGGCAGGAGGAGAAGAGCTGCGTGGGAGAGGTGCCAGCAGGCAGAAAGCATGGGCAGCCGCCTTGTTCCCTCCCCGTCTAGCTGAACTCCAGGTGGAAGAGCAGTCAGATCACCCAGGCACACTCTGCAGAGTGGGGGAGGGGAGCAGTAGAGCCCTTGGCCCTCCGGGGCCAGTCTGGTGTGGCCAGTGCCCTGCGACAGAGCATCCAGGGCAGCAGAATAGATGCTACCTGGAGATGCCAACCCGGTCAATTCCGAGTTTCAAAACCCCAGAAAATCAAACATACTTCTCACATACCAAAAGTACTTAATGGAAAGATGTAACTTCAACTAAGGGAAGCTATTTATAAGCTTTCACTCATCCCATGTGTTATGAGGCATAATCTAAAAATGTGGTGAATGAAAGAGTTTATGATAGAAAAGATGCCCTGTCATTGATCTTAAAACCCTCCCCCCTGTTCTCAACATGTCCATCATTCTCGCCACTTCCCGACACAGCTCCGAAGTCCTCTTCTCTGTGGACCTTTAGTCTTGCAGTTGTGGCTGTCTCAATGTTCTAAGTTCTTCCTATTTTGGCTTTAGGAGGACCCAGGAGTCACATGGTGCCCACTCCAGGGGCCAAGTGGGTGAGAACAGAGCGCCAGGCCTTCATGAGTCTCCCTTGCTCTTGGATGGCACCCAGCAGCCGCATGCACTGTGCTTTGAACAATGAAATAAGTGTGTCCAAAGTGTGGGTGAGGCCTTTGAGAAGGATTCATAGTAATGTGTCTTTCCATAATAAATATTTTTAATTTAACACTCACTGAATATTTTGATCACACTTCCCATAATGTGTTTACACCGTGCTGACCACAGATAATATATAGTCTATTGTCTTTCTAAAATCAAATGATGTATATGTTATATTTTGTTTCAAAATATATCTGACCTTGCTGGTTTCAGTTAAAGAGGATAAGACCATATTGAAGAATAGGAGTGATTCTGCAGCTTTTTCTCCACATTCGCTGTATTTTGGCACCTATGTGCCCCTATAGGCATTTGTCAGACACATGTCACCGTGTAAAACTGCTCAGTAAAAATAACAAGCTTATGGGAAAATTAGGACTGTGACTCATCCTTTGAAACTCACCCAAGTCTGTGAGTGGGACACTAACAAAAATAACTACTGTGCCTTGTCAGACAAGTAGCAAAACCAACAAACAGCAAACAGAGCCTTAACCCTCAAGGAATTCAAAGTCTGAACAAACACAGAGCAGGGCTGCTGGCCACGTGACTGCTGGGACAATCCAGACCCCAAGATGGCATGGCCCCCAGGACCCCAGAGCCCTGAGACACTGGATTGCTCCTCTCTGAGTTGGCGCCAGGGTGAGGGGCTCATTGGCATATTTGTGAACCAGAGCTGCAGAGCAGCTGCATGGAGGATTTTCTCTTCCTGCAGAGAAGGACAATTCTGCTTCCTCTATTCTGGCTTTCTGTGCATGGTGAAGTTGTTTACAAACCAATGCAACTTTCACTTTACTTTGACACGATTGCATCATTTACCTGTTGCACACTCAACAGTGCTTAAGAGCACTGGGGTTGGAGACAGACTGAGTGAGATTGAACCTCAGCTGAGCACTGTGGAGGCAAAGAAGGTCTAGAACCGGTCCACAGGCCCGACCTGGAGGGGCTCACAACCCAGCCAGAACCAGTCTGATACGCTGCTACAGTGAAGCTGATGGCAAAGGACAACAGTGGGAAAGGAAAGAAAACATCTCTCTAGGCTAAAACTTGACAAGAAAAGCAGGCAAAGTTTTGGATAAAGAAAACATGGTGCTTACATCCAATGGAGTACTACTCTGCTATAAAGAAGGACAAACTTGGGTGATTGGCAGGAAAGTGGATGCACCTTGAGATCATAATGCTAAGTGAAATAAATCAGATATATGAGCTTAAGTATCATAAGGTTTCTCCTATATGAGCAACCTGAAGTGTAAATACATAAGGGTAAAATAAAAGATAGCCAATAGGAAGCAGAAACACAAAGAGATGGGGGAACATAAAAAGAGTTGAGATGCGGTACCAACTCCCTACAAGCAGGGGAGTCATTCATTCTCCACCAGAAACACGTACTAATACAAATAAACATTTAAAAACCTAAAAGAATCAGAAACCATACTCTCTTTTTTTTCTTATTGAGAGACTGATGGAACCTCAAATGAAGAACAGTGATTAGTGAAACCAGCCTAAAAAGATTCTGTGGTGAAGCTGGGTCGGGCAAGACATTAGATCTGAGAGGACAGTTAGTGAAAAACTACCTGAAGGTAAGGCCCAAGCCTAACCTTGGAGAACCTCCTAAAGCCCAGCGCTTGCTGGAGGGTTTTACACACAGAGAACAGTATTCGAGATTGAATCCGCTGAGAGATGTGTACCAATGAAAACCGCCTTTTCACAGGTAGGAAACTGAGGCAGAAAGGAGTTTAAAAACTAAATCAATCAGCCAAGCACAAAGTAACTGGTAAACTCCAGATTAGAACCCACAAAGGGTATGGTTCCCACTGTTGTTTTCCAGCAGTAGTGGACACTACATTTACTTGGAAATGACAGAGCTACATTTTAAAAGGACACCTTCTAATTAAAATTGTCATCATTATTCAAAGAGCGCGTCTTTTTTGCAAGCTATTAAGCCTTTCCTGTTTCTGCATCAAACCCCAGTAGCAGTCACTCTCCCCTGAACTGCTGCAATTGCCTTAGATAATTCCAGGTTCAACACAGTCACAGGAGTGTCCTCAAGACAAATGCCAGGTGGCCCGCTGGTGGTGACTCCCAAGCATGAGCACTGGGCCCAGTGTGCATTTGCGTCCACAAAAAGTTTGTCACAACCCATCTTTCCCACTCAGGAGGCCCCATCCTCACTGCACAGTACAGGCTGGCTCCAAGGTGCTGGGTGGTGGCCACACAGTTTCTCCCTCGTCCCTTAGGTGGGGACAGGGCTTCCGCTGAGTTGGCAGAAGGATGTGCACTCAAAGGAGCTGAGTGAGGACAAGCAGCTCCCAGATCTCCGTGTCTTCCGCACTCCCCTCCCTCCACCAGGCTCCTCCTGGCAATTGCACCTGCCCTCTCTTACCAAGGCAGCTGCGCTGGCGACATCACCTCCACCACCAACCTCACCTCCGGGAACATGGCTTTCTGAGCAGTATCTGCCACCCCAGAGCCGCTGGGGCTGAGGGCTCTGATTTACTTCACCTCCTCACTGTCTCCTGCACAGCTCCTCACAAAAAGAACATCAGCAAGTGTGGAATACGGGCAGCAACAGCGTCTGCAATCAATTTGTTTATTTTAATATTTACAGTGTCTTCATATGTTATGCGATCATGCATCACTTATAGTCATCATAATAGACAGACGGCAGCATGACTCACTTGAGTGTTTGCACAGATCTGTGAAGCCTGAGAAGGCACCGGGAACCATCAACTCTTTTAGTAGATGGGGCCCAGAGAACCTGCCCAGAAGCGAGGAGTCCAGTTAAATCTAGATATTTCCCATTTTGCACTTTAATTTCCTAGTATAATCCCAACAAGTATGCAAGTCATTTTGCCCAAAGAACAGCTTGGAAAACGAAGACAAACTGGCGAGGTATTATCATTAGGAATGTGCAGAACTCAGAGGTACATATGCATTTTTTTTATGAGAAGGAAAATTTTGGTGGAAGAAAGTTAAAAGTGGGAATTAGTCAAAAGAGGAGCACAGCATGTATATTTGTGAGCACTCCTTGTACATTTCTGGACATTGAAGTGGCCTAGGATTATACCACAGAGCAAGCATCACCTGCCTCCCACACTTACACATTACACATTTGTAACAAAGGCCACATGGCCAATGCTGAAGCACACGAACAAGGCACCTACAGCCTGAGGTGACCTTCTCAGTGGCCCCAGCTTCCCAAGATGCCCTCACTTACCTTGAGAGCTGAGATCAACCCTATACTGTGAGCCTGTAACTCATTCTTTCTAGTCGGTCTGCTCTGCTGGAAAGTAAAATGAGTTATAAGAAAGGAAGCCTTAAGATCAAAATCCAAAAACCAGAGCAAAATGTTTGCATAATAATAATAATAACAAACTGACTGCATAAACCTCTCATCTATCATTTGTATACACTACTGACTAAAATTTTCACTCATCTCACAAGCAATTTCCCCATCGTGTTAGCCCTAAATCTCTCACCTTGTAACACAGGCCTTATCCCATGTGAGGTTTTCCTAGTCACTTGGAAGGACATTCCTGGATCAGCCTGCGCCTGCAGATAACAGCGAGTGATGAATGTCCTTGGCATAGACACCGCATATCCCACTGCAAGGTTTTGGTTTTGCAAGTGGTCCGTAGAACCTCAGCATGAAATTTTCTACTCAATTCCCCAGAGCCGTGAAGGAGATAGAAGATTTTCACAGCCCTCAGCAGCAGGCAGCCCACAGAAATATGGATTCAACTATAACAAATAACAGAGAATCACCATTGCAGAGTATCTGCGCCTGGAGCCAACCCACAAGACTAATGCAATAATAGAGATTCTAAGTTGGAACTGGAAATTACTGCCCAGGTCAGGCTACTCCCTGGAGCCATGCTAGGATAACTCGGGGTACATTCCGGAACACTGCAGCTGGTCTAGGTTTACATTGTCTCAAGGAATGAACTTTCACTATTTCCTTCAATAACCCTCAACCCCCTGCCTCAGACAGGCAATCTGCATCTATTCCTTCGCAATTTCCGTTCTACATCCCTTCCCATACCTACTTCAGACACGGCTTTTTGAAAATCCCATATCCCTGTGGCATTGTATCTAGATTTCCTTGCTTAGCTCTTATCTTCCTGCAGAGCCTGTGCCCCTCTGACATCCAGTCCATCCTCTCTGAAGCGCCTCCCATTCGGGTGATTCTGAGGTTCCAGATAGACACCACAGATGGAGCCCTGACTGGCCAGGGTGCCGGAGCGCAAACCTGGTCTCTCTTCTACTGCTCCCGTATTCACTAAAGAGAAAGCAAAGGTGTGTATGTGTGCTTCGTCTTCATGCCTAGTCATGAAGTCTAAAAAGAATAATCCAGTGGTTTCTGATTGCCTCCTGCAGCACTGGGCTCTCTCCCTAGTAGAAAGGGTTCCTGTTCCCCTAGGACTAAAGGTACTCAAGCTAATTTACTGCTGGTTACATCATCATACTTGTCATAACAGAAGCAGCCTATAGGACATTTCCACCCTTAGACAGCCTTGTGGCCCTGACCCACATTCCCACACACCAATCTTGAAGAGTTTGCTACTGGGACAGGAACTGCTCCAAAGCATGGGCAGAAAAGGTGTAGACATTAGGCTACCTGGGCCAAGGAAAAGTACCCCAGCCCCTCGTGCTTTCAGTCTGATGTCCACCCTGTTCATAGTTATACCTCAACTTACAAGGCATAAGTAGTCTATCCTTACTGGTGCTAGAAGTAAAGTATCTTCTAAAAGTTATAGTTGCTAAGGAAAAAAATATTATGCCAATAGGTAGGACAGAGACAGCATCCCACAACATACCTCCTGCTTTAAAATTCCCTTATCCACATTGAAAGAGATGATAAAGAAACAAGAAGCCACTGCCAGCTGCAGATTAAGTTCCAACCTAAGGACGTGCACCTGAGTTCTAACTCCGAGCCTCATTTGGTGACACGCTGTCAGGTCTCAACCAATCGCCAGCAGCAGAGTTTCAGCCAATCACAGCTGCTGACTGATTGGGCCAAATTATCCAGATTAGACAATGCCCAGATCCCCCCACCCCAAGCTACTTCTACACCCCTGGGTCTGTCTGTAGGTACTCAGTGCCCCTAGTTTTAGCATGGTGTCTTCCAATTCTGACGGCTGCCTGGTTCAGGAGTTGCTCTTGTGTATTGTTTGAGTATTGTTTGGGGTTTGTTTGTTTGTTTGGTTTAGTTTTTGCTCAGATAAATTCTTAAATTTAATTTGTCCAAAAAATATTCCCCATTTTTAATGAAATCCCCTTGAGATAATCTAATTTCCTGGTAAGCAAAGCTGTTTTTTATAATACTGTTTTTAAGAGATGCATTTGTTTGGTCACTCAGGAAGCAGAACAGCAAGATGTGGATGTGGACAGTGGGCACCTCTGAGGAGCCCGGATGAGCCTCACTTTCCGACATCCAAGCTTCCTGTACTCCCCTCCCCTCAAGTGTCAGTCGGCCAAATGATTTTCCTCAACCAGAGGAATATGGGAAAGTGATAGGTTTTCAGAGCAGTGCTTAAGCTCCAAACTGCTATGATGCTGACCTTGCCAGAGGGCTCCCTCCTTCTCTCTGGCTGTGCTGAAGTTATCCACCATGATGGGAAGCACTGAGGAGGGCTCAGAGCAGCCCACAGCCAACCAGGAGCTGTGGCCCTCCTGGAACAGCCCACAGGAACTACACCCTGCGGGTCCTGCTGTCACTGAGCCTCGATGAGACCCAAGCATTCGCTGAACTTGACTGCGGTCTGTGATACGCTCTCGGTGGAGGCCCATTAAGCCATGATCATACTCACTGAGAGAAAATAAGTGTGTGTTGCTGGGAGATGCTAAGTTTAGGGGTTGTTTGTTACACAGATGTAGAGAATTAGTAATGAGTCCAAGAAAGAAACAGCAAAAGATGGAAAGAGCCTTCTGACTCGGATGCAGATCTTATACCTTATACAAAAAGAAGGAAAATTGGACTATAGTGTAGCCCAGGAAAGTCCTCTATTGGAAGAGCCCCACCTATCTGAGCTGGTGCATCTATCCTGGTAACAGGTGGAGCCTCACAGTGGGAAAATCGGCTCATGTATTTCCATGCTACAGAAGAGAAGCAAACCAGTAGTAGAATACTGGGAAAAGAACAGCAAATATGTTTATGAAAGTCACATTGCTTAAGATACAATTAAACCTCCTATCTTGGGTGACAGTCTGTTCTTCATGATGCTGCCCAGGGCCAGCAGAAAAGGAGCAGGGTCAGAATGAGGGGGCTGTGAGCCCCAGTTCTGTCGCCACCTCCCTGCATTGTTTCCCTGACACCTCATCTGTTGGTCTGTCAGCTCCTGTCACCCTGGAGTATAAAGCTCCTGCTTCACTGAGCAGGAACAAAACCTGACTGCTTTCTCTCCATGAAGCATACTTTCCAGGAAAATATTTCTTTAAGAATAAGGAGTGAGAATGATGTGACAAAAGGAAAAAGTGAACTTGAGGAATGATGAGACCAACAGGGACACAGGAGAAATACCAACATGCCTTTCATGTCTCCACATAGTTATTTTTTTTATTAATTTATTGGCACAATTTATACTTACACATGATCACTTTCATCATAAGAAATTTGTATCTGTACACGATGTGTCTTAATTCCTCTTTTTTTCCCTAATCCCCTCCTCTCCCTTCAACCCCTTTTCCCCTCCTTATTTATAAAGCTTGGTTTCCACTTTATCCTTCTTTTATTATTTTTTAACATGTTTCCTTTTCCTTTCCTTCCTTTCTCTCTCCCCCTCCCTAGTTTCCATTTCTTTTGTACAATTCTTTTCTATTTCACAACACCTATTGTGCACTTTGGTCCATATTCACACTTTCAGTTTCTCTCACCAGAGAAACAGTGCAGCATTTACACATTTGTGTTTGATTTATTTCACTTTAGAGTATTGTCTCAAGATGCATTCATTTGCTTAGAAATGTCTCAAGCGTATCCTTCTTTATGACAGAGTAGTACTCCATTGTATATTTTAAAAACATCTTCTTTAGCCATTCATCAGTTGATGGACATTTGGGTTGTTTCCAAGATTTAGCTATTCTGAACTGTGCTGATCTAAACTTGAGTGTGCATATATCACTGTGATACTTTGCATAATTATTGAGCATGTTTCACTTAGCTCAGGCTGTCATTTATTTTACAAGACAGAGATTATCCATGTATGTAACAGAGCTGAACATGATCAACACCTTTTACATTAATTTGAAACTACTTACTCTATAAACCAGAATAAATTTATGTAGAAACTCAGTTGACAATCAAAGTTTTAGACTCAGCTGAGCCAGCCTGCCTTAGAAGAATATTAAAGAATAATAAATGGGTTTCCGTATAGGAGGTCTGGAGTAGATGAAGTTTTTGAGATCAGAGAGCTTGTTAGCCTATTGTATTCTCAGGAGGAACTAAAAAAGTAGTCCCCAAGCCCAGGACCAGCCTGTAAGGAGCCTGGCTGCACAGCAGGTGAGCAGGGCACATGTGAGTGAAGCTTCATTTGTATTCACAGCCACTCCCCATTGCTAGCATCACTACCCAGCACCACCTCCTGCCAGGTCCTTAGCAGCATTAGATTCTCATAGAATCATGAAGCCCTCTGTGAACTGAATTCAGGAGCAGGTTCAATCTCTCTTTCTCTATGCTGTTGGTACCAGGTATTGTGTCTCAGCTATGACAAAGCTTACTAATGCAGAAAACAAAAACATGTCAGGTCCAGTAAGCAGGAGTAAAAGACAAGGGAGGTGAAAGAAAAGGACAGAAAAATGATAAATTATTTAGAACAGGAATGAACTTCAGGATCTTAGGGAAAGAACAGATTGATTATTCTAAAAAGCACTAAACATAAAGGCAAACTGACACTATAGTCTACATTAGCATTAAAATTAACAATATTTATTTATTAAAATATAACCTTAAGGAATAAAAGAACAAATTGTTGGGTTGGATACTTTTTACAGGTACAATAGTCAAAGGGTTTCTATGTGACATAGATATATTGATACATGTGGAACTCCTTGTGTGATATAGATTATGATGGATAACACAGAACTCCTTGAAATTAGTGAGATAAAGGGGAAAACCAATAAATCAATGGAAAAAATAAACAAACAAATTGAGAAGACTTTTTAAAAAGATACCCAGATGGTCCATAAACATGAACAGGTGCATGACTTCTTTATAATCAGGAACAATAAAACTAAAAAACTATGGACCATCAGTACTCAGCCTCCCCACATCTACAATTCAGATGAGTGACGGTGTTGACTTTTGCAAGCATACAAATGAACAGGAATTCTTTTATACTACTCTTGGGAATAGGAATTGGTTCAATTTCCTTGAAAAATAATTCCTTATCTACCACAGTTAAAAACATGCATTCTTCACAACTCAGTTTCACTCTGATCCATGAAATAAATACAAGAATCACATCAGCATTATGGTCCTCAATCACAGCATTAATAAGTTACAGTGTATTCATAGACAGAAGACTGTGATGATGAAATAAACAGTCTACAACTGTACTTACTCAGTATAGTAAGTTTATATGAGTTTATATGGGAAACAATACACACATTCATTCATTCATTGTGGGGAAGGGGCACAGTATGTCTGGATCATTTTTACTGCCCTTCCCTCCCCACTCACCCCCACCACACCCAGATCCCCATCTCTGAGTCTACCTCCCTCTTCCCTACCATCTCTTTTTTGCCCTTTACATTGTTTATTTCTTGGGTCTCTCATATTAGAGAAACCATGTGATATTTAGCCTTCTCTGTCTCATTCATTTCACTTAGAGTTATTGTTTCAATATCCTCAAAAGTTTATTGCCAATTACTCCTTGGAGACAGGACTAATATCTAGAATACATAAAGAAGTCAAAAAAATAGATCCCCAAACATAAAAGACCCAATCAAGAATGAGCAATGTAAATGTACAGTTATTTCTCAGAAAAAGAAGTACAAATTGAAAATAAATGCATGAAAAAATGTTCAGCATCTTGGGCCATTAGAAAAAGGCAAATTTTTAAAAAGCATTGAAATTCCGTCTCACTCAGCAAAAATGGCTATTATCAAGGGCTCAAAAAGCAATTTATGCTGGCAAGGGCATTGGGAAAAAAGGAACCCTTCACATTTTTGGTGTGAATGGAAACAAGTCCAACCACTACGGAGATTCCTCAAAGAACTAAAGCTAGAAATTCCATTTGACCAAGCTATTCCTCCACTAAGTTAGTCCACCAAAGAACGTTAGTCCTTATAATACAGTGATCCATGCACACCTGTGTTTACGGCAGCACAACTCACAACAATCACATTCTCAAAGCAGCCTGTGTGTCCATCAGATGAACAGATAAAGAAAATGTAATGTTTATGCACAATGGTGTGCTACTGAGCCATAGTGTAATCTTTAAAATGTCAAAACAAAACTCATATGATTAAGAAATCCATTATTAGATGCCACTCTATAAAGAAAGCTGAAGAGATAATTTCCATGAAAGCAAAGATGGTAACTACCTTTGGGACAGAGCCAGGGTAGTTACTTTGTGAAGAGGGTGCTTTCTGAAGCATGAATAATGGTGAATTCTCATCTGAAATAATTGTTACACAAATTTACACTTTGGAGCAATCAACTGAACTATGCACTTAAATTCTGTGTGTGTGTGTGTGTGTGTGTGTGTGTTACTTCATGAGAAAATAAGGATTTTAAGATTACAGATGTTGGGGACAACTCAGAACATCCTCAAGAGGGACCACGGCACTACTTTTCTCTAGTGTCTATTCTTGGGCTGATTTTCCAGTGATAAGTCACAAGTCATTTGTTTACAGTGAAAAACCTTCATGCCTGTAGGATAAAATACCTTATAGCAATTAGACTGAAAAGCCCCCTGCCTTTTACTGCACAATCCACCTAAAAGCACTTTCCTTCTCTTTATCTTTATCATTAAATTTCTGACAGTATGTGCCTGGAGGGCCATAATGCAAGGACAGTCTGGTGTTGTGTTTGTGCTGCTCTGAGGTATGTTTCACAACTTCTTTTCAATATTCCCTAATAGCCTAATAACTGTTTTATTCATTCTCATACACTTTACTCTCCCCTTACACTGTTTCTTTAAAGGTCATGATATCCCATGCTTCCAAATCCAATTATGTTTTTTGTACTTTTCATATTCAGTCTCTCTGGTGAAGCAATACTCTTTTTCATCTCTAGTTTCCAAAACACAAATCAAATTATGCTTCTCTGTGCTTAAACTCAAACAGCTTCCCTCTGGAACAAAAAATAAGCTTCTGACGTCTTTGTGTAAGGGCCTCCAAAATCCAGCTTCAACCTTTTCCCTCAGCCTCATTTTCCAAGAACATTGTATTCTCTCTTGGAACCCAAAGACTCTCAAAAATGAGACACATACACATGCGCACACTGTTTCCCTGCATACATTCCACTTACCTTCCATATAATCATGTTTAAACCGTGTGCTTGGTCTGTGATGTTATAATAAAACCAGGAAGAAAAATGAAAATTAAATCATCTCATTTAAAAACCTGAACATAAAAATAATTAATATAGTACTGGCTTAATTAAAAGAAAAATATATTCTAAAAGGTCAGTTTTCATCCACAAAAGCAGAAAACATTCACTGGACATTTTATTAAAGTAAATCACAAATATAACAAAATTTAATGACACTTAACTTTGTATAGGACACTCATGACCCATAAGTAACAGCTCAATAAAGATAAAAGGCAAGAATAGGCACTGTATCACCAATATTTAAATCCATATTGATTTTCATTCTTATTTACAGGTAATATATTTGCCTATTAAGCAGTGAGAATCAACTGAAGAATTAGCACTAACTAGCAAAGCAGTAAAATGGCTAGATATAAGATCAATATATAAATATACCAATACTTTTCTATAAGCCAATTTTAAACATAGTGAAAAAAACTTTTGATCATGACAGCAACTCAAAACTCCAAAATATTCAAAGAAAACTTAAAAATGTTTTAATAGTTGTGTGGGGATAAAACATAGTATTTTATGAAAATCCGTAAAACCTCTTGAAGTCGTACTGAGTACATGATCCACCGTGCTCGAGGTAGACTACTTCTCAAATGAGAGTAATGAGATGTTTTATAAAACTTACAAGCGATTTAAAATTTATACAGAAACAAATCAAACCAGAACAACCAAAAAATAATTTCCAGTATACTGAGAGGTTCAGATGCCAATCGTACACGAGAGAGGGCACAAGAATGAATTAAACTTTCAGTGTAATGGAATAGAAACCCTAAGTGGTATCCAAGCATACACAGGAACTAGGTATACAGCAAAGCTGTCTTCAAAGTCAGTTTTTTTGTAAGCATTACACTGGGACAACTGAATTTGTACATGGAAAAATACCGCGGAGATTCCAGACACCCGGATAAAAATGACTGTGCACTTGGTGGAGCTTGGCAGGGGCAAGGCAGAGACCAAGTTGCAGGACAGAGAGGGGACAAAGCCCACTACCTAACCTGGCCCTGGCTCCCCAAGGGGACTCACCCCTGCAGGGGATGACGGTGATCCAGCTGCAGCAAGTTCTTCAGTCATCACGGGCTGGAAGTCCAGGTAGAAGAAAGAGCTCCCTGGCTCTACAGTAGCTGCGTCTTGGAGAAGAAACTTACAAGGTCCTCCCACCAGCCCCAAGCTCAGGATGCTTGGTGCCAGGTGGAGAAGAAAGTCATGGTCACAGTTCACGCTGCAGTAGGGGTCAGAAGCCTGACACACCTCCATCACTGGGCCACCTGACACAGAAGGCCCAGTCCCAGCGTTCCAAACAGACTCAAGAGCGCCTGTAGCCCGGGCGCCCACACCTGCACAGGGCCCAACAGCGCAAAATAGCTCAGCTCAGAACTGAGCGCCAGAAATGCATGAATTCACTGAGGTTTTTTTTTTTTTTTAATGAAAAAACAAGTCAGTATTCAGGTTTTAATTTCAGTGTTGGCACTTTGTTACAAATAAATGGGTTTTGGGTTGTAGTTTGGGCACTTGTCTCTAAAAGGTTTGTCACCACTGCCATAGGCCAATATTACTGATAAACATAAATGCAAAAATTCATAAGAAAATACTAGGAAATAAAATCTGCAGCACACTAAAAAGATCATTTATCATGATCAAGTGGGATTTCCTGTAGAGATGCAAGGACGGTCAGACATACCTAAATCAGTAGACATAATAATCACATCAACAGAACAAAGGACAAAAATGATATAATTATTCAATAGGTGCAGTACAATTGTTTCATAAAACTACATTTCTTCATGATAAAAATTGTCTCTAAACAAATTAAGTGTAGAAAAAACAAACTTCAGCATAATAAAGGCTTTATGTTACTGACAGAAAAAATAATTCTAAGACAGGTACAAAGACTTGAGGACCCACAATTTTAAATCAATGAGACCAATTTTGAAATGAGCCAATGATCTGAATAGGCAATCAAAATTTCTAAAAGGAAAGGTGTGTCATTAAAGCAATTAGAAATTCTACCTAAATTCTACCTATATATCTTTCAACAGCATCTGAGTTATAGTACTCAAATTTTTTACTTCAAATTTTTTGAAACACCAAGAAAACCAAAACGTTTAGCAGACAGATTGAAACTACTAAAGTCTGATATATTGTTAGGTATTATTCCAATTTTAAACAAATATCAACCTGAGAAAAAAAATATTTTGAAAATGGTCATACTTCTAAAAGTGGTATGCAGATTTAAATCGTCCCAATCAAAAGACCAATAACATTCCTCATAGAACTAGAGAAAAAAACCCTAAAATCTGTAAGAAACCAGAAGAGACCCAAAATAGCAAAACAATCCTAGGAAACAAGAATAAAGCAGGAGGACCAAAACCCCCAATATCGTTATACTACAAAGCTACAATGACTTAAAAAAAAACCCAAAAAACAGCATGATCCTGGCACAGAAACAGATATGAGTATCAGTGGAATAGAACAGAGGAGCAGAAACAGCCCTGAGCACACATTCAGCTGTCTGGTCTTTAAAAAAGAGGTCAAAAAGCACACACAGGAATAAAGATAGCCCCTCTATTAATGCTGGGGAAACTGGCTAGCCACATGCAGAAAACTGAGTCAAACCCCATATATCTCACCACGCACTACCCTAACTTAGATTTTAGGGTAGTGGATCAAAAATCTAAATGTTAAAAAATGAAAATACTTAACCTTATGGAAACTAAAATAGTTAAAAGTCTTAGAGACATAGACAGAGGCAAGGACTTTCTTACTAAAACCCCTATTACACAAAAAGTGACATCAAAATCAATCATGGGATCTTATCAAATTTAAAAGTCTTCTGCACAGCAAAAGAAATGGCCAACAGAGTGAAAAAATAACCTACAGAATGGAAAAATCATTTTTCCAACTATTCTCAGACAGAGTACTAATATCTGGGATATATATAGAACTCAAAAATATATAAAGAACCCAAGAGACCTAGTGAAAAATGAGGAACTGAAATGAAGGGATGCCTCGCAGAAGAAGAAATACAAATGGTCAACTGATACGTAACAAAATGTTCAACATCTCTGGCCATTAAAGAAATGAAAATTCAAACAGTACTGAGATTTCATCTTACTCCAGAAAGAATGGCTCTCATCCAAAAAATAACAAATGCCAGCCAGACTGCAGGAAAAAAGCAATCTTTCTGTGTTATTCATAAGCATGTAAACTAGTACAACGATTATAGATGTAAACATGAGAGCCTCAAAAACTAGAAGTAGATGTTCCATTTGACCTTGCTCTCCCCCGCCTAGGTATCTCAAAAGAGTGACACACATCACGTCACGGTGAGCCATCCACACCCATGTTTATAGAAGCAAAATTCAACAGCTAAATCTTGGAAGCAGCCAGTAAGTCCGTGAACAGATGAAAGGGTAAAAATGTGGCATTTATTCACAACACCATAAAAAAGGATAAGCATGAGTCATTTGTAGGAAAAGCAATACACTTTGAGACCGTAATGTTAAGTGAAATAAATTTCAGACATGAGTTTAAATATTATGTTTTCTTTTATAAAGAAACCCTAAATGTAAATAAAGGAAAAAAAAAGATAAATTATAGGAAATACGGAGGTGGATCTTTGGCAAATATAAAGAGGATCAAAACATGAAGGAAGTGGGGAACAGAAGAGGAAGAAAAAAGAGCTGAGATTTTTGTGCGCCTACATCAACTCCCACAACAAGTGTGATCACTATACACTGCAAATACGGGCTAATAAAAATGAAAAATAAACAAAAATGAGGAATAAACAATGAATATTGATAGTAAAACTGTAAATACAATTGTTTACTAATTGGAAACCAAAGAATATTTTTCAAAATCCACAAACCTCCAAATATTTTTTTAAAAGCCTGGTTTGGTTTTAAATAAAAAATATTTTGTGATTAAGAAATACAGTAACTAAATTTGAAGGAAAAAACTCAAATGAAATAAGATACTGCACATGATGGAACATACCTGCAATCTCTGCACTCACAAGGCAAGTTCAAGGCCAGCCTGGGGTACATGGCAAGACCCTGTCTGAGAAAAAAGACAAAAAGGTCCTTTGACATCAAGGGCTGGCACAGTAGCTTTCACTAAAATTGTCCTTGAGAACTTGAGCTGTTTCAGGGGCTCTCTCAGATGTGTTAAAATAAAACAAACTATACCCATTATGATTTTTTCTGGAAAATAATGCATTGTTACATTATTTATTAACTGGTTTCCATATAAAAGCAGTTTTACAAATATAAAAATGTTGGGAATATATTAGTCTTTTAGCTACTGAACACAATACGTGACACGCACCACTTAGAGGATGAATCACTCTTTCAGTGTCTTCAGTGCATTATCCACCAGCTTCAAGACAAGGCGTGGTGGAGCAAGCCGCTTACTGTGGTCAGGAAGCAGACCAGAGAAGTAGTGGCAGAGAGGAAGGGGCCAGGGACCAAATATAGATGCCAAGAGCATGCACCCATGACCCACACAGACACACTGGCGTGCGCTCCACCAATCCCCTGGGCAGGTCCCTGAGCCAATCAAGTTGACACTACACTCTAACCACCACATCCTACCTTTTGTCAACTTTGTATCAAAATACATCCCCTTAATTTTTCTCACTTCCTCTGAGAATTCTTATCAGCAGCAATTTTTGTCTGCTGTGTTTATTTTAAGAAATAAGTTATTTCTGTTTAGAATAACTCCCAGAATGTGTTCCATTTTTACATTGAAAACCAGTTAGATTTCTTCTGGTTTCAAAAAGCATGTTAATGTAAAATTAAATAAACACTGGCAGCAAGCTGCAATTTTTTTCTAAAAGCTAACAGTGTTAAACCATGCTTAATCTCCATACAAAGATAGTAACCGTTCATAATTTCCCCTAACATAAGTATTCTGCACGCAACTGAAAGCACAATTCCTTCCCCAAAGTCTCAACAGCTCTAGTATTTTTCAAAAGTCAAGTCAAAGTCCCTCCTGAGACTCAAGACTAACTCTTGGTTATGACCATGTACAAAAATCATTGCATGCCAAAAGGCAAAATAAAGAAATAGAAAAGATTTGGATCAAAACAAGAACAAAGTTCATCAGGGCAAACAGCAAATCCTGGCATCCAGGGCACACAATGGTGAGATGTGAGCTTCAAAGATGGTAATATATGCAGCTCCCACCCTGTGTCTCGCTTATTGCAACCCACACAATCTCTCTCTCTCTTTCTCTCTCTTTCCCTCTCCCTCTTTCTCCCTCTCTCTCCCTCTCTCCAGAACTATGCAAGAGAGAAAGTGTGAGTTCACCTTTTTTCCATTAATATAACAATATCTCTGATGAGATAATCACCCCATTTTTATCTATTTAATAAATATTCACTAAATGCTACATGATATTGCTGGTTGCAGGAGATATGATGATGATAAGGACATTGATTCCCTATTAATATGAAACACGTTTTATCGGGATCAAAGAAGCACATAAACAAAAAATAATAGTAAGAATATTAAGTCCTTTCTGTGTGTGATGGAAAAATACTATAAGCTAAGTGGCTTACAAACAACAGGAATTATTTCTCCTGGTTCTGGAGGTGAAAAAAATTCAAGGTCAAAGCATTTGCAGATGTGGGTTCTGTAAGGACTCTTGTCCTGGTTCACAGATGGTATCTTCACTTAGTAGAAGACTCAAGGTCTCACTGGGCCCTTTTATATGGACATCAATTCCATTTACAGGGACTTTACTCCATGACCTGCTCACCAGCTGCTTTAGTCAGCTTCCCCACTGCTGTGACCAAAACCCTGGCACCTACAGCTTAAAGAAAGAAATGCTTTATTTGGCTCATTGTTTCAGTCTGTGCTTGGCTGCTTCCAAGGCAGAAACGTGATGGCAGAAGGGCCTGGCAGAGCAAACCTGCTCAGTTCATGGTACCTGGGAAACAGAGGAGGGTAACAGCACTGGAGAGAAAAGAGTCAAGGTTCAGACATAGTACTCAAGATCATATCTTCATGACCCACCCAGGGGCTCCAAACCAATCAAGTTAACAGTAAAGCTCAGCCACAGCCCTAACTCCTCAAGCCAATACTTTAGAGTTACAATCACAACACAGGACTTGTGTACAGACATGAATTTGCTGAACTGCTTCACCCAGCTCCTTCTGCTTTAACCTAATCCATAGCTCAGGAAAGCAATATCCCACTATGCCCAGGAACCCGAGTGTCTCCTGAGAATCACCAAGTGCTCTGATCCAAACTGGATCAATCCAGTTCTTCCCTGGAAATTTCAGAATTGAGATGCTTCCCCAGTTGTCAAGAGATGAGCTAAATGATCTTGGAGAGTTAGAGCCCAGTTAGCACCATCGCAGTATAAAAGCCCCACCCAAACTGGAATCACAGAGTGGCAGAGTCCATTAATGAGAAGTGTATCCACACGACAGAGCCTGGAGCACATACCCAGAGTGGGGCACACAGCAGAAGCCAGAGAGGGAGGCATACACTTCCCTGGGTCCCCACTGTTCCCACCCAGCTTCACAGGGTCTGGCACAATTCATTCAGGTACTTCTGTGTTTCATCATAACCACTGGTGATCATCATTACTGCTACAGCTGTGGGACTTTCTTATCATTTCTGATTTAGAGACCAGTGATATCTTTGACTTAACTCAAGAAACCCCAAGAAAAAGAAATACAGTTCTTCCCAATGTTATGTTTTTGTTAGCCAATTTTGTATCACTACAATGAAATGCCTGAAGCAAATAACTTCTAAAGAAGAAATTTTTGAGGCTGGGGATTTAGCTCAGTGGCATAAGTACCTGCCTTGCAAGCATGTGGTTGTGAGTTTGATCCCCAGTACTGATAGAAGAAGAAGAAGAAGAAAGAGGAAGAAGAAGAAGAAGAAGAAGAAGAAGAAGAAGAAGAAGAAGAAGAAGAAGAAGAAGAAGAAGAAGAATAATTTAGGTCCCCATGCTTGAAAGTCCTGAGCATCTCTCAGTACTGCCACCTTTGGGGCCAAGTATTCACATACTGACTTTTAGGGAACACCTCAAATTATACCCACACTCTAACACCATTTATCTGGACAAAAGTAGTTGCATTTAGGTGTCAACATCAGCAGGCTCTGTAATTCTCCTCTCTCACCTGACTGCTCAGCAGGAGGGGATCCTCAGAAAATTTTAGAGGATCTGACTTCATTTTGGGAAGCTAGTCATTTGCTGAGCCAGCACCTATAAAGCCGCTTTTACAATATACCTCTAGTTTTCCAGGAAAGGAAGAGTGCACGTGATGGTATAGAAATACGTAAAAAGCAGGTGGCATCCTGGGGAGAACTATTGCTGTCTGACCAGATAAGAACCGCAGGTGTGTCCCAGCTCTCCCATGACAGGTGGACTCGGTGTCCCACTTTCTAGTGGCACACATCAAGGGCAGGGACAGGAACATGCCTTCGCTGGCCTTCATCCTCCCCAGGCTACATGAGTCCCGCACTTACTAACTGCAGGGACAAATGAATGAATGGGCAGGTACAGCTGTTTCTGCAGAAGAAACACAGGCTACGTACAATCTGCTGTCCTAGCTTGGGGCGGCCCTCCTCTCTGTGAAGGAGAGAAGCATGCGTCCATGACATGTCACTGTCCTAGTCAGACCTCTCACACAGCACATTTGAAAAGCCTCCCAGAGCTACACAGCTCATCCACTTCCTACCAGTTCAAGGTGGGCGGGCGGATAACTCTGTGACTCACTACCTCTTCTGCCTGCTGAGTTCACGCTGGAACTCACACATGCTTTAAAATACGTGTGCTCTCTCTCTCTCTCTCTCTCCCTCACTCTCTCTCTCTCTCTTCATGTACACACACACACAACCTTTCTTCTCTCCAATAACCTAAAATAACTCTTCCAGTGTTTTTGATGTTGATCATCCAAGGCTTGGCATCCAAGAATCTCTGAATCTGCTAACGCAGCTTAGCATTCTGCCCAAATGATGCCCCTGCTCTCCTCTTCCACTTTCTACCAGTTCTTCACCACACCTGTTACCACCTCTGCAGAGAACCTTGGAAACCCACTTCCAGTTACCCTCTCAAAAAGCTCAATAAAGTCACAGCTGCAAAACCTGTTCGCTGGCATCAGGAGGAAACAGCAGTGGCCCAGGAGAGATGCCCACTCTTTCATAGGTGGCTGATGTGGACAGATGTCAAGAGCATAGGCCCCAGAAAAAAAAAATACTGCACTTAATTGTCAACCTGTTTCTATTCCAATAAAACAAAGCCACCAAAGTGAGTCTCTGTGTTGCAAACCTCAAGTGACTTTCCCCATTCCTGGAAGGAGTTTAAACTAAACAACCTGTAACCAACTACTGTTTATGCTTCGCATAAAAACTGCAGTCAGTAAGGTGCGGCCCTGTGCCATGCCCAGGAGCACTGATTTTACTGCAGGCGGATTTGTGCTTCTTTGTCTCTGTCTTCTGATTGAAGCAGATCTACTGCCTGTTTTATAGACTTGGTTCCCAGCGCCGCTCGTTGCTCCTGGTATGGGAGCGATTTGGGGCTTTTCTGGCAGGGCTGTGGTGCAAAGGCTGCTGTCCTGGTTTCTTTCTTCCTTTGTGCTGACTGGAGGCACGCTGACCACCACTTATGAGCTCTTTGATCTTTTTTATTTTTGAACATATGGTCAGGACCTCGCCAGCGCCTGGAATGGTAGACTGAAATTCTAGGAGGCTCGGGCGCATGTGATAAACTGCTTTGCTCTGGGAAAACCCGAGTGCAGTGCAGGCAGGGGGCTGGTGCAGATTAAACCGCACCCGCGGAGAGAATGTTCGTGTGCGTGGCTGTGTCAGCTCACAGGCCTGCTGCCCAAGGGCCCTCGGTTCAGAGCCCCATCCTTCAAGAGGCTCAGAAGTTCCAAAGGCTGCCACACACAGCACAATTTCAGGCAACACATTTCACCAGCTAAAACGCATCTAACGCAACCTGCTCTTCGCTCTTCTTTTCCATTGTATTTTTCCTTTGCTTTTTCTAAAACAATATCTTCATGGGACATATCCCTATTTCATGCAAAATTAAATCCTCTATCCCCTCTGCTTATGTTTCAAAAAGCATAGCTCTCCTTGATGGCATTTAATGACCATAATACGGACTTCTGGAGAAAAGATTCCAAAACTATCATCAAGCCCCCTCTACTGAGCAAGAATATTGTTAGCTGAGTTTTCAATATGACTTTGTTCAAAATGGTGCAGTGCTAATTTAACAAATCTCTGGCATCTGCCATCCAAGATCAGCATAAGGCTCATGGCACTGACATCCAAACCTCTCCAAACACAGGTGCAGCCCCGGGCAACAGTGGAGGGTTCCATGGCAGTTAATGAGAAGTGACGGGAGGGTCACAGAGCCCAGGACGTCCAACCATGGGACGGACCACAAACCTGGATCTGCCACTTGTTCTCTTTTGTGAGTCCTTTCTGTCTTTCAGAACCTCATTTTTTCATTTCTAATATAGAGGTAAGTGACCACTATGAGAGGGATTGTTATGAAAATTAAAGAAAGTGTAGAACTGAGTAGCTAATTATGTGATGAAATTCAGGTACTGAATCCTATTGACTCCAGCAGAAAAAAAGCAAAGGCAGGGCAGGAGGGAAGTGCGAATTCTTAGTCCTTACGGTGTGCAGGGAGTACCCTCCGCGCTTCCTTGGGTCCGCAAGGACTTTTGAGTCTCATCATTTGGGGATGACACATTCTTCCTTTTGCAGTGTGAACCTAAACCCCACCCTCATGGTACAATCAGGCAGTCCAGGAGGTCGCATGCCCAGACCTGTGCAAAGCCACTAACAAGCACCACCTCATTCTCATGGTCTCCCCATACTCTGTCAGAATCCCAATTTGGCTCCTGGAAAAATCTCCAGTTTTTGAGATTACCAAAGCACAAGCAAAAGAAGTGACCTGAGAGTCGCCTACAGGAGCTTGGGGTGCGGGAGTACCAGCTGAGGAGAGGGTCACCCCCATATGTGTCACCTCCCTACCCCGTGCACACACAGCTGTTCGCCACCCAACACAGGGTCCATGTGGCTCCCATTTGGGATTTTTTTTAACTGTTGTTTTTTTGAATGCAGAGGGATTGTTTGGCCTGCACATAAAATATACAATATAATCAATATATATAAGTAATAAAATTCCTTTTTAAT
The DNA here is from genome assembly GCA_004027455.1 of Hydrochoerus hydrochaeris. Taxonomy (NCBI): domain Eukaryota; kingdom Metazoa; phylum Chordata; class Mammalia; order Rodentia; family Hydrochaeridae; genus Hydrochoerus; species Hydrochoerus hydrochaeris. Next base: position 92,310 of record PVLA01006613.1, on the reverse strand, counting down.
GTATTTATTATAACATTAAAACAGGCAAAAAGTGGGGGAAAGGCTGGCTGCAGATTGGACCCAGCTGCATAGCAGGAGTGGCAGCTGATTGCATTGACTCTGTCACACCCAAGGCCCTGGCCCTCCCTGAGCACCCACCAACATTATGTCCACTCGCTGCCACCTCTCCAGAACAGCTGGCTGTGAGAATGACAAAGCAGCAACCCACAGAAAGTCCAAGGGGACCCTCGCTCCCTCCTGAGCTAAGCGATTCCAGACCCAGGGACTAAATGTTGAGTCTCTTTCTGGCTTAGATATGTGATCAAGCTGTGTTCATGTTGCACTCTATGACTATAATAAATTGCCTGTCGCTACTAGAATGTGAAAGGAAAAGATTGCCAGGGAGGACATTCTTGGTTTCTTCAGTCACAGTGATGGAGTAGCAGAAGCGAGAACCTTCTCACTGACTCTCACCTCTTGCTGGCCCTCAGTTCTGCACAGCAGTGGTCAGTGGGTTGCTGGCCAGGCTTCTGTCTTCCTCAGAGGACTCTTTCGGGAGAGATATGCTACATGTACACATTGTGTGATAAACCAAAGCAGGATATTAGGCATATCTATCACCCTACGCAGTTAGAAGTTTTTATACTTGTAGACTGCACGTGTAGGCTTAAAAAGGAGATATGCAAGAGGTAATCAAAATATATAGTGAATATTGCAATAAAATTTATTACAGTGAAAGACACCCATTGCCGTTAATCCCCTTCTAATTACTCCTCTTTGCTTCGAACAATCTCATCCCACCAACCTCACCTCTTTCTGAAGCAGTTCAGGAAGTCCTCTTTCAGACACAGCTTTACATGTTCCGATCAACTAGACAGCAAATGCTCCTGCCTAGCACCCCCCACCCCCAGCCGCCCTGGACAGAAAGGCAAGCTCGTAAACACACGCTGTGTCCTCATCCACCTCGTCCGGCTCTGTAACCGTGAAACTTCTGGCTCCTCCCCAAAGTCATAGAATCATAAAAGGTAAAGGTTCTGAATGAATTTGGGCAGCCACCAGGTAACTAATGACACCCCAGGAAAGAGGACTCCAGAACTGCTGCAGAAAGCGGCAAGGACGGCGGGATGAGTGTGCTTGAAGGTCGCCTAGTCTTGGAGGATTCACGGCAGTGTGTCTGGCACTGTAAATAAACATTCCAAAATTTAAGCACTCCGTATTCTTCAACGATACTTCATTTGTTTTCTTTTCAAAACTTAGGCTTATGCTCAACAAAAATGCTTTAAGGTTGTAGACTCTAATTTTCAGCCAAGTGTTTTAGCAACAAGCACACAGTGGTTTGGCAAAACCAACACTCAAGAAAGAAAGCCTGAACAAGGGTAATGCCCCACTTTTGTCTTTCAAATTGTTCCAGGATAGTGCAGTTAACTGGCTATAGAGCTGCCTAGGAAGGAGGTAGGTGAGCAAGGTTTTCTCTCTCAAAAACCTGAGATAAACTCCAGAATTCTTGGGATTTTTCTCCCGTGTTAAACTTTAGATTAATGATATTCAGTTTGCATTTCTCAGCAGAATCCTTTTTTTCAAAAGAAACTTAGGAGGCGCTCCAAAGCGATGAGATTAAAACAGCGTTTTTGAAGATGAAGTTATTTTGAGCATTGTAATTTTTATTTTGTTGATATTTGCTGCAACAGAAAGTCAGCAAAAAAAAAAAGCTATTGTTTCCATAGCTTCCATCAGGCTAAGATCTGGGATTTAACATGCAAAGTGTGCAAATTGGCAGAGCTTTTAGAATACTTTTTATTAAAATTAAGATTTAATGATATCCAAATCAAATTTTTATAAGACTCTTTCAAAAGCACTTCTGTAGTTACTGGGTCAAACCTACACTATAGAGATCCCAAAGTGCAAAAGAAAATATGTTTTCCACCCTCTTTGTACTAGAAAAACAAATGCCTCTCAAGTAAAACAGCAAGAAATTATTCTCATTATAAAAGGATTTGCAAGATATGTATTCATGTATGGAAAATCATAGAGAATCTCATTCATTGTTAGTAATAATAAAATCCAAAAATCAATTCAATTTTAAAATGTTTTTTTTTTAAAAAAAAGGATTTTTCTTATTACTAAAGACTCACAGGACACCTTCTATTAACATCTTTAAGTGTGTTCATAAATAAGATGTTACATATCAACCAGAAATTAAAGCAAATCTGAAATTATAAGACAAGATTAAATAACAGGTGAAATCATCAAAAGGTAATCATTGCAGGACTTTCCTGAAAAGAGGTGCAGGATTAATTGCTTTACTTGGGTTGTTCTTGCTTGTGGTTTGCATAGAAGTATGGGAGTCGGGACATGGTGGGGAAGAGAGAGGCACTGTCCCTGACCTACCGCCGAGGCCCACTGGGGAGAGCCGCAAGCCCGGGGCCCGTGAGCTGGGACACAGGGTAGCTATGAAAGAGCTATGAAAGGTATCCATACTCTCTTTTTAATTTTGCTGTGAACCTAAAACTAATCTAAGAAGAAGTAAAGGAAAAGCAGTGAGAATAGGAGATCAGAAATACAGAGTAGAAATTCCCTCTTCTGATTCCACCCTTGAAGTAAAGGGCAGAAACAGTCTCTTCTCTTCCCAGCAGAGTGGATGGTTTAGCTTTCCTTACTATTCACGTAAGACTCTCGGTTTATTTCACTACTAGAGCATGGAAATATCTGTTCATTATATGTCAATTATTATTTTAGGAGCTTTGGCTTTATTGGTAGTGATTAGACTATGTTTTTCTGTCTCTTTTTTCTACCTCAGCCTTGTATGCGGTTAGAATTTTTAGGAACCAAACTTATCTGTACTACTCATTAACTTTTTGTTGCTATTAGTTTTTATTGTCCAACTTTGATACTTGTCTTATAGCAATAGTAGAAAGGATAATAATCATTTTTGAAACAATGCTTTAATTTAAAAACTCAATATAGAAAAGGTAGGAAGATAAAAGAAGAAATTACATCATTTCTTTCCCTAGTGATGGCCACTATGATATTTTGATGTTTTCTTACTCTATAAGATGTACAGTTTTCAGTTTATGAAATATGATTTCTGTAGTTACAGTATTATATCTAAATTTATTCATTCAGTGAGATTCTTAAAACATTTAATGGCAGTCTGATAGTGTCATGTATATATTGGTAGGCATAAAGGTTATTTTCTGTTTTGTCTGTATAGATATGTATGTAATATTTTCTTTATTAAAGCATTTCTTATTTAAGAAAAAAAAAGCTCAGGCCTCACATGAGGGCATTACCTGAGCGCCACACTCACTAGGGATCAACACAATGTGCTACTCAGAACTTTTATTTGCAATCTGACTTCGCCCCTCCTCTCCAGAACAGAAGTCACAGTGTGCGACACAAACACCACAGCTCAGTTCCCAGGCCTGGAGGTCCCCTGCATCTCTGCTGTCACGCTCTGGGTCAGCTCAGCACGAAGACAGCTCTGTCCCTGTCCAGACAGAAGCTGGTCTCCTCTGAGTCTTTCCATCCCATGGACTCCAACAACCTGGTAGCCAGAGGGTGACTTCATGCCCACATTTTTGCTTTTGATGACAAATCTTTTTCAAACTCCAAGTTCCTATTGAATACATTGATATCATTCATAAATAAAATGTAATCTAAAAACACAAAAGCTGAAATATCTACAACTGAGCTGAAATATCTACAACTGAATCCTGTCTTTAATGTGAAACACACACACACACACACACACACACACACACACACACACTGCTCTCTTTGGAAATTAATGTAGTTATTGTGGTCCTTTTCAGTTTAAGTTTTGTAAACACATCTTCTGCAAGGTGCATAAGCATGTATGTTGCAAAAGTTTCAAAGAATGAGAGAAGCAAGCCTCAGAAGTGCTTTCCTACTTTTGATTTTGCAGCTTCTGGCCTCCATAGTTAGACAGAAGAGCACTCTCAGGCACCGTCAGTAAGACCCAGGCTGACCGAGGTGGCTTCTGAGGCCCTGATTCTACATTTCCACTGTGGTGCTGGGCCCTGGGGATCACCAAAGTCTGCTTGATATGAGACAGAAGTTCCATGTTTAGCACCTGCCACCCTCAGTATCCTGATTATCACTTTGTCACTGTTCCTACTCTGTCACCATACTGCCACACAGCCCTTGACTATGTGTGACTCAACGTTATCATACAATTCAAGGCCACCATGAACCCTTCTTATGAGGTTTCCACGCTTCCCTTTTCCAGCCCTTGATTCTAACTTCTCTCCTCTCTGTTCTTCTTCGCTATGAAACAATTCACCTGATAGTAACGAGCAAAGAGGTGACTTTCCTACTTGCTTCCCACTAAATCAGGTGAATTTGGGGGCTTAAAAGAACTTAAAAAAAATCTCTTTCCTTGAAAATCTCCTTTTGTCCATGTGCTGGACACCCCTTCATGTGACCCTTTCCTACCCTGATATTTTGAAGTAACCCCAGGTACACAAATTTTAGCGTGAATGCAAATGCACACAGTGAGAGGCAACCCCAAGTAAATCTCCTCTAAACAGTGTCACATGACACTCACACATGGAAGACTCAGAACTCTAAGTACTGGGATCAAATAAATTAGATGCATGCAATATAGAAGCAGTGATCAAAATACACACTGAATTATTTTATGCTTTAAAAATGTATTACCAAAAGACACACTGCCATTCCTTCCCCTCAAAATACTCCCTCTCACTTTGAGTACACGTGTCTCATTGTCCTGGCCACTTTCTGCAGCAGAACTGGAATCTACACTGAATGCCACTGCCCTGCCATCCAATGAAAGGCTAGCTCCTAAACACATGCTCCTGTGTCCTCATCCATGCGATTCGCTGGATCTGCCACTGGGTGACTTCTGATCTTTCCCAGAGTCAAAATGAACGTGAAAGGTCAACATTCTGAACCTACTCAGGACACTAAGGCAGCCACAGCTGCACAAGTAAAGACATGCATGAGAGAGGACCTACAGACCTGCTTCAGACCTTCATACCTGCTCCACTGTGGAGCAAGAGTGACACGGCAAGTGTGTGGGAAACGAGCAAGAGAGAGAGAGAGAGGGAGAGAGAGGGTTTTGAGGCACTTAATGGCAATGCATCTCTTACTGTAATATTTTGCAATTTACACGTTCACTATATTTGTTGGCCGTACCTCATACTACTTTTCTCCTTTAGTCACCGAGTACATTAAAGCTTTAAAAATTCTGCAAAGCTCTACAGTAAAAAAAACAACAAACAAAAAAATCCTACTCATTGCATGGAATGCAATGTTTCCCAAATTTGAACAAAAAACCCACAGAATGTAGGAAAATGATGACCTAAAAGAATTGAGTTAAGAGAATTTGGAAAGTTTTCTATTGTGACTTCTTGAAGAATTATCTCCTAATCTTATGTAACCAGCTTCCCAGAGTATTGTCCTGCCCTTCTGTGGTTAGGAAAAGCAACATGACCCTGGCAGACAGGGACATGAGAGGAGGGGGAAAGACAGAGGTAGAGCGCGGCGCCCGGAAGTTGGCACGTGCCCAGCCACTGGTTTTCATGGAAGTGATGGCAAAGCAAAGGCTCAGACACTTCAGAGAAAGAATTGGCTTTATTTTTCGTTTGTTTTGTTTTGTTTGTTTTGTTTTGTTACTGACAAAGACTAAGAAGGTGATAGGGGCAGAAAAGACTAAGAATGTTACAAAGACAGCAAACACCATGAGAGAGCATTCTAACATGAACACCACACCACCACCAGTTCTTTTTGATAATTAATAAATGTCTCATGTTAAATGAGCCAAAACCTAAAATGTATCAATAAGCAGAGATCGAAAACCTGCTACAAAAAAAAGCACCAATGAGACTCCTAAGCACCAGTGAGCAATACCAGTGAGATTCCCAGAAGAATACTGGCCTGTCCTGAAGCTCATCCTAGTGTACATAACTTCCTTCACCACTAGAAATCCAATCCGCTCTCCCACCAAAAAACTCTGCAAATTGGAACCTCCTGCTAAAACCAGTATTTGGCAAGTGACTGCATTTCAGCTGAGCTAAAACCATTGTACTCAAAGAGGAAATTTCAAATGAATGTGTGTTTTCATGCACTAATTAGGCAAAAAGTAAAAAAGCATAAAGCAAGAGAAAGGGATATAATAGACCAAATCTTCAAAACAGATGCAGGAATAAAAGCCAACCACTGTTCCAGCGTACTCATGCCCAGCAGTGTCGAAGGGGTCTTTGTTAGACTTGCAGGCTCCCATTCACTGCCTGGTATCCCAGCAGGAAGAAGTACTGACCTACAGCTTCAAAGACCCAGGAATGCGAAGTGCCAACCTCATTTCATCTCTATTAACAATGGGGCGCAGTTACGAAGAGAAATTCTTGTGGGAAACAACAAAGCTGAACACTGTGAGGCAATGCTGCATGAATGGCTTATGTTTAAAAGTTATTTTGCAGTTAAAAGCTTAATGCAAAAAAAAAAATACAAAGAGGAAATGTATTTTAAAACTTATGGGAGTTTTCCTAAAATGCACACGTATTATATTATTTATAGAGTACATGTGCGCTACCACACTGCCCACTCAATAGTTTATCAATAAAGCTTAATTTGATTGTGTTACATAAACATAAACTCCATTTCTTTCTCCCTGTTCCTCAGTTAATAATGTGTCCTCCTAAGCTTTGTGTAGCCTTCTTAATGAGCTTCTAGGAATTTGAAATTGGGTAAATAAATGTTTCAGGTCATAAATTACGTTGGAAAACAGGTGATAATTTGAGAGAGAAAAGGACATGAGAGGAACAGGCTGGTTTGTCCCTCATGGGGACATAATCATAAATACATTCTCACACTATTAATTCAACTAAAGAGAGCTTAAATAATGAATAAGGTGACACTATGTCTTCTTGGCAGTCAAAATTGTATGTATAGTATGTAAAATTCATTCTTCAACATCGCAGTCAAAAGAAGCCTAAACTCTACTTATTGGAACAAAGGGGCTGCTAATGGAGCTGCTGTGGGGAGGAAGGAAATGTGTCTATGCAGAGATGGAGAAGGGAGGAGAGAAGCTGGTGACACAAAACAGAAACTGCCTGGCCTGGGAGCATTTGCCTGGAATCTCAGCACTCCAGAGGCTGAGGCAGGAGGATCACCAAGGGTTCCTAGGACAGCATGAACTACACACTTGAGACCCTGTCTCAAAACTAAATGAAAGAGAGAGAAAAAACAATAAGGTAATTTGAGTTGCACACACAGCTGTAGGATATGCAGCTCTAAGGATACCGTTATCTCTGCTTTTTTGAAAGGACATGATTTGAAAGGAAGGCAGTATTGCGTTTGTATCTACACCGATAAAATTTGCATGGCGAGTAAGGGCAATATCTTCACTGTTATCGTTACTAGGTAACATCCACTGCCTCTGCGTAACAATGAATTCACCAAAAGAAATTTCCAGGGACAGGAAAAGATAGATTTACAATTTTCCCTTGAGGTCCCAAATATAAATTCAGTTTGTTTTAACTCCAAAAGCTGCAGGTGTTTCCATTTTTACAAATACATTTTTGTATGACTTGTCTGCCACTGAATGCTATAAATTTTTATTTCATTTTTCATACTGCATTAAAATCTCATTTCACTGATTGAGCCTTAAAGCACAAAGACCTGGATTCCAATTACTCCTGGGTTCGTCACCAGCACACGGAATGTTTTACTCATCAGGGTCTTGGTGGTGCTAAAATTCTATTTCTGATCTATTCAGTGTGATTTCCCCTTTCGGGACTCTTTTTCTGCATGAATTCTCCCTTTTTACCAAGAATCTCTTCACTTAGACAACAATGGTTCATTTTTTGCCATTGCTTGACCAGGAAAAATGGAAAAGAAGGAGGAGTAGGAAGAGGAGGAAGAGAAGGCTGAAGAAGAGGAGGAGGGGAGGAGGCCACTTCAGCTGCCACCTGCTGAACATTTTCAATTTCTCCAATTTCCTCTCAATAAAACACTGACCAGAATTACAGTAATTCCGACTGTGTTCTCGTTGGCTCCTTTTTTAACACTGGAATAACTTAGCACTGAAGGGCTGTTTCTTTTGATAGTCATACATTCCGAGACCTTGCATTTTCCTACTGCCAAATCAAACGCAGATGGTTTCAATGTAGGAGCCACTATCCATCCACCCGGATCTCTTCCCCGATCACAATTCTTCATGGGGCTTTCATTTGAAACTGTGGTCCCAGGAATCTCTGGCCTTGTCTTCATGACTTATCAATCCTCTTTGCAAACCCACCTTGCCTCTGGAAGGGTGTGATGCTGTGATTATTGCAAAATCGCCCCCCAAACCCACCATCGTAACCACTCCTCGTTAGCATCTGTCGGCACTTAGATCGCTGTGTTTCCAATGCTCATCCCTAGTTTATCACACAGACATCACCGACCCGGGGGCAGCACTGCTTCCTGAGCACTCACTCGACTTCCTCTCCTCGTGTACCAGTTTTCAACATGTGCCTTATTTTTCCCATCTGTAGGTGAAATATTGATCTGTTCTTCCCCTCCTTTTATTCTGAATTGCACCTAAACACTAACCACATCCTCAACTTTCTCAGCTGCAAAATTTTTGGATAACCTATGCAGAGCTGCACTGAGAAAGCTAGAGCGGGAAAGCTGGAGAGGGGAGGAGCTTTTGTCCTTGACCCAGGGGAGAAGGCTGAACCATGCCCCTCCAGGAGATATGAACACATCCCAGAACCTATGGATTTGACTTCATTCAAAAATGGAATTTTGCAGATGGAATTGAGTTAAGCATCTCAGGAATCTCATCTGAGATTATCCAAATGGTCCTTAAATCCAATAGTGAGTGTCCTCATAAGTGATAGAAAAGGAAAAAAAATACAGAGATCAAAGTCATGTGAAGATAGAGACTGGAATTATGCAGCTGCATACCAAGAAGCACCTGGCTACCAGAAGCTGGAAGAGGGGAGGGTCCCACGAGGGTCCCAGCCTGGAGGGTCCCACACTGGAGCAGTCGAAGGAAGCACAGCCTGCCAGGGCCTTCTTTGCAGATGTCTGGCCTCCAGTACTACGAGCAAATACACTTCTGTTGTTTTAAGACATCCAGCCCAGGAAAATTTATTACAGAAGCCCTAGGAAACTAATAAACCCATTATAGCTACATGCAGCTTTTTAAGGAGAGAAGCACCTCATAAAAATTCAGAACATTTGAGTGCAGATAGTAGGAGCACAGAAAAATTAGGGTCATGGTTTATTTATCCAACACAGACCAAGCTCCTACTATTTGCCAGGCCGGTGCTAGGTCCCAGAGACTTACAGGTACACAAAATAGCAACCAGCATGCTCCTAGGCAAGGAGGTCCAGCGTGGTTGGTGTGCCAGGCCAAAATTAAACCAAAAACAACTTCAGTTTCTAAAGGAAAAAAATGTGTTTGCTATGCTTTCAACTGGTTGGAAGTCCTTAACTATGTGTAAAGTAATTAATAACATGTAGGATAAGTTTTCTTCCAACATGCAGCTTCAAAACCAAGGCATTTGGCCAAATATATTTTGAACATTATTGAATTAAAGTCATTAGGAATATGGTCAGGAGCACCTGAAGAACTCATAAGTGAGCATCCCATCGTTTAACTAAGGTTTTTGTTTGTTTGTTTGTTTGTTTTGTTTTGTTTTTGTCTTTGTTTTTCTGAAGAGCTCAACAGAAGCCACTCACATGGTGGAAACCTTGCTTCTCCACAGTCCGTAGGGCACCTGGGGACAGGCAGGGTGAAGAAATCTGGAAGCTTCTTGCTTAACTGTTCAGTGTGCACTGTGAACAACAGCTACCATTATTGACAATGGCTTTCCTGCCACTTTGCTGTTTTACATACAGAATCTCAATTGATCTAAAAAATAAATAAATACATTATATATAGTAGGTCCCAAGGACTTGCTGCCTTTGCAGTCAACTATTTACCTGCATTCCTTAAAACCTGTGCCTCTTTTGGATCAGTAGTCACAGATCTGGAAGTTTTAGTGACCACTTCCTCACACAACTAACCTCCTGCACCTTCCCACAGCTTTCCGTTCTCACAGCCATTGAAGGACCATCACAGTGTTAGAGAAACAGCCCGTAGCGACTGTGGATTTATGAAAAAGTCTCCATCCTTCACTGGTCTACCTAGGGAGAGAAGCAAGAGTTCTTTTCCCTGACCTCCTGGGAATAAGCCACCCCTCCCTTGTGGACCTGGACAAACTGAGGCACACATGCCAACAGCTGCTGCGCCCGCCCTCAGCCCCCCTCTTCCTCTGTCATGTGACCCAGAGCAATAGCAAGGCCACATGAATGCTACACAGCAGAACTAGCACTGATTTTACAGAACTAGCATGAATTCTAAAGACCAGCGCGTGGCAAATGAGTCAAGGGGCTTTCCTACAGCCTGGGAAATCCACTGTTCACAGGCAGATCTTGAAATGTGTTCACACAACCTCTACCTTTAGATCCCCCATAGTTTGCCAACCTGCAGCTACCCTGACCCCGCCTCCCATCCCAGGCTCACAGCCTGGGAATCAGCACTCATCAGGCTCTCTGTGGGGTGAATGGGCCAAGAAGAACGGAAACTGACTGGATTTCCCCAGAAAGTGATTAAGGATCATATTTCCACTGTCATAATATGAGGTATTTATATGGAGGACAGGTCAGGAAGATGCCATGAGACAGGTGCTGAACCACCTGAGAAATACCACATACAGGGAACAGAGTACAGGATTAGGACCCCCAAGACCTGGCTGCTATGCTCAGCCCCACCGCTCACTCATTCAAACTCTGTTTATCAAACAGCCATACCACGTAGCAAGCACTGAACTGGGCCCTGAGGATGCAGCAGCCAGCAAAAATCCAAACTCCAGGAACTGGTAAGAGATGCAATGCCAACAGCCTGACATGGCTGACTCCATCAGTAACACAGGTGTGTCAGCAGGAAAGCAGCCTTGGGGACAAAGAGCAGCAAGAGGGATGCTATTGTAGATGGGGTGGCATCTTTGAGGAAGGAGGGCATGAGGGAGGTGTGAGCCACGACTGTGAGTATTTGAAGGGCAAGCATTCAGGCTGAGGGAACAAAAGGGAAAAGCTGTGAGGAAAAAAGTGAGCTCATTTCCCGCAAGGCAGAGAAGGAAGCCAAGTGGCAGGCACCATGTGCATGACCATATTCCAGCAGGGCTTACCCAGCTCATTCCATGGGTGTCCTTTCCTCCGTATACATTTATAGGTCAAATTTAATTTCCTGTGTCGTGTGACCCATAGCAGGCTTGGTTTGTGAAGTTCTGATTTAATTTTCTAACTACAAGGGTGGCTTGAGAGAGGCCAGATTTTTCTTAAATTAATCAGCTAGTTGTCTCCAGAGTCTGCTGCTGGGGTTTTATAATCCTTCCTGACATGTCTATCTATAAAGTCACCCCAGTGAGTACGACAGACAAAAACACCAAAAGGATGTCACAGGTTACGGCCTCTAGAATTCTAGGGTTCTGTGTTCTAGCTATGAACATATAACATAGATGTGCTTATTAGATCAGCTGAGAGTCACCCACATGGACATCTACTCAGCCAGGTAATGGTTTAGGGAGGAGAATGAGCTACAATGAATTTTTGTCTCTGAACAGAAAAATGGGAGAAGAAGAACCAAGGCAGAGAGCCATCTTCCTGTGATGAGAGCCCACAGGGGAGGTCCCAGCAATGGAGTCCTAGACAGCTGTAAGTTAGGAAAGGACACCCACGTGTCCATGTGATGGAACTGCTCAAGGATAAAAATAACCAGGGAGGAAATTCAAAAGACATTTCTCTATGTTGTCAGAACTGATCCATCTCAGTTTAACCTGCCTGTACCTTTCTTTCTCCCAACCAACCGCCTGTTCTGGGCTTCCTCCACCTGTCCAGGGTCCCAGCTCACTTCCTTTCCAGCCATAGGGAGTCCCACTGTCCACCACGAATGCAGCTGAAAAATGTCCAGTATTTGTAGCTGTTTGTAGTGTTTGTAGTGTTTGGACCTCAGATTTTCATCTGAATAAAAGAAAGCGAAGCACTCAGGAAGGATGGTGGCTAGAGATGGACTCCTTGGTTTAAAAATGAAGACAATCAGAAAAAGAGTCTTTGTAACAGTTTCATATATATACATATATATATATGAATGACTAAACTAAGTGAAGAAGATAATGATCACTAAAGCACCTCAAACCACTGCATAACGTGTTTAGACACGGAAGAGATTCCATCCTGATGTTTAAGGTAGGGCAAGTAAGTATATCCCTACCACAAACGTCACAACTGTTTGGTTCTCCAACCTGCGCAAGAGAAAAAACAAAAGAAAAGAAAAGAGACCTTCACTGCGGGCACTGGAGGGCTGCTGAAGAGAGGCCAGCACCCCGGAATTTGACAGGGGCAGAGTTAAAGGGGCGGGCAGAATGACGTATTCACAGCTGATTGGAGGAGCAATAGCGCGTGCAAAAAGAGAGAGGTTTGACTTTCAGGTTAGTGAAAAGCAGGCAGGGAGGCACCTCCAGTGCCACAGGGAGGCGCTGTCCAGCGCCATGTTAACCTGCACATGGGGAAAACCCTGTCAGCAACAGCATTCAGTTTCATCAATCATCATTTGCGTTCATTAGCAGGTACAATTTTAAGATGAACATCATCAATTCAATCACCATCTTCTTACTATAAAAATAATTTATCTCAGAATTATGCCACTATTAGACTCCATTGAGTAAAAAAGACATTTTCATTGTTGCTCAGAGATGTTCGATGTTTCCCAAACCAAATTCTGAACACTTACTCTTCTCTCCACTCACAAAAATTTACAGACTTAGAGGTGTAATGTCAAAAACAATACGTTTTAGTAATTCTACAGCTCTCCATCCTTTTAATATTGATATCCTTCAGCGTTTGGTCCTTTATCTTCTGATTTTAATTCTGCATTCATTTTGGGGGGCAATTCCATCCATTTCTGCAAAAGAAACTATTACTTACATGCTAAGCATCTACAGGCCTATTTCCAGACCAGACTTATACATCTTTTTTTAAAATTTTTTTTTATTTAGAGAAAAAAAATGAAACAGAAAGAGGGTAGAAATAATACAAATTTTCAAAAAAAAAACTAGTAAGAAATCACTACTTGACAATTACATATTTTCCTACTATAAGTAGTTGTTCAAGTTACAAAAGTAAAGCATACAAAGTGGACACTTAAACAGTGAGACTGCAATCAGCTTTGTTCATCTATCCAACAAAAAACTTAGTATTATGGGCATCAATCCTACACACTCAAACGCACATGCAGTTATATCCTTTAGAATACTTTCCTTTCCTCTCTCTTTTTTTACAATAACTATAATCAATTCTCGTAAACTGTTTAGAAGTTCTACACATATGTAAGTCTCTACATGTATACCTAGCCTTTCTGTATTAGAGGGAAAAATAAACCAAAACAAGTCAACAATACAAATTCCTAGAGAAACACGAAATGAGAAGGACATATAAAACCACAATGCTAGGTGATCTATGGATGTCACCATGATGTCTCCTGTTATTTTCAATAAAATTGTCTATATCGTCAGGTATAGTATAATTAAATTTAGTGGCACATAGCACTATTAATAAAAACCAAACATTGGAGACATTATAGGACTTCAAAGGCAGTTAATAATCAAACCAGAATGGGTATCCTATTGAATCCTGCCATCCCCAGAGTAGTTGCCCCTACTCTCAGACTTGACACCCTCAAGCATATCAGATTTGAATAAAATCAGTCAAGACAAAACAGTGATATAACCAATCTTCTCTGTCTTATCTCTGCCATGCTATTTTTCTGTCACTGTTGTTTACTTTTCTCCTTCATTCCACTGTTTGCCCCTTTCTTTGAGGCCTTTCTGCCATTGTTCCTGGAATTCTGGTGATTTTCTTCTCTCTCTCTAGAATGTCCTTCAGTATTCTTTGCAGGATTGGATTGGTGGTCACAAACTCCCCCAGTTCCTCTTTGTCATGGAAATATCTTGTCTCTCCATTAATTTTGAGAGACAGTTTTGCAGGGTAAATCAATCTAGGTTGGAGGTTATTTCTTTCAGAGCTTGGAATATTTTGCTCCAAGCTCTTCTTGATTTGATGGTTTGCATTGAGAAGTCTGCTGTGATTTTGATGAGTTTTCCTTTATAGGTAATGTTTCTTTTCTCTGACCACTCTTAATATTCTGTTCTTGTGATGGATTTCTGGGATCCTGACTATTATATGTCTGGGTGTAGATCTGTTTTGGTTGTAGCTGTTCTGTATGCCTCATATATCTGTATATCACTTCCTATGCTTGGGAAGTTTTTCCTTAATTATTTCTGTAAATAGCCTTTTATTTCATTTGTATTTGTCCCTGCTTCTTTGTTCACATTTTTTATTCTTAAGTTATAAATCCTCTTATCGTCTTCTAGCCTTTGTATTATTACTTCCTGTTTCCTTGTTATTTTTGAGAGATCCTTCCTTTCATGATCATACATTGCAAACCTATCTTCAAGTTTTAAGAGTCTGTCTTTAGTTTCTTTTAAAAAGTTTTGCCAGCTTTCAATGGAGTTTTTAATTTCCTGATATTCTTTTTGAATCTGTTTCATGTATTCCAAATTTTGTTTATATTCTTCATCAAAGGCTTTTCTCCTTTCTCTGCTGAGAAAGGGTTCCTCCATTCTTCCATTTGTGTCTTCTTGAGGGGTATCCAGTGTTTCTTTTATTAATCTTCTTATATCTTGTTTCACCTGAGTTAGAATTTCAGATTTAAATTTGTCAGTGAAGTCACAGAAGAATTTCTTTATTTCTGATGAGGCTGTGTCTGATACTGCATGTCCGCTGCCCTCTATCTCCTCTGTACGCACCCTGTGCTTATTTTCCCAGGGTCAGCAGTTGAAGGCTTTTTGCTGTTTCTCTGTCTTGTCATGCTTCTTGTTTCCCTCAGACAGGTGAATGGTGGAGGTGTCCGGGCCTTTACGTACTGCCTTAAGTCCCTCTGCAGCTTACTGGCTGGGGCAGTGCTGCCCTCCCCTGTCTGCTGTTGATCTGTGAGGTGCACACAGGGGTGGCAGTGTGGGCCAGCCACTCCCCTCTCAACCAGTGAGTGACTTTATCACGTTAGACTGTGCCCTGCGGATGTCATAGGTTCGAGACAGCCTCCTCCCTGGCTATTGGGTCCCGATCAGGGGCATGGCCCAGCCCAAGCAGATCCCACCAATCCACTTTGGGCCAGGAGCTGCCCGCTAAAGCCCCCTGAGCCATTGATTCAAGCCTGACTTACCCAAATCCAATATGTAGTCCTACTGGTGACCTCGCTCTGGGGAATCCAGTTCCCAGCACTCACCAAAGTCTGTGCAGCTCTGCTCGCTGTCTCCACTCCCCGTTGCAGCACCTCCTCCTGCCAAGGGTCTCAAGCTCAGCAAACCCCCACCCCGCTCTCGGCAGGGCCGCAACCCCAACTTGATTGTGAGTCACTGGACTCCAAGATGCACCTGGCACAGCTACCAGAGCATGCCCAGCTCCAGCCTTCCATCCATGCTTCTTCTTTTTTTTTTTTACTTTTTTTTTCTTTTTCCTCAGTGTCTTCCTGGGTCGCGAGAATTCCTCTCCTTTTGTCTGGTCCTCTCCATGGTGTCAGATTCCAGCATTTGAGTTAGTTTTCTCAGAGAGGCTCTCTATGGTGCTACATCTCAATCAACCATCTTGGATCTCTCCCCACCTGATTTTTTTTTTTTTTTTTTGGTACTGAGGATCGAACTCATGACCTTGCACTTGCCAGGCAGGCACTCCCTGACTGATTTTTAGATCAAGTCCAGACTTACACATCTAATGCCCACTGGGCACCCACAGACACTCTCTATGGAAAAGAATGAACCAATATTCCCTGACTATCCACAAAGCTCCAAACACCTTGGACTCAGGTTAACATCTCTCATTCCCTCTAGCCTTACACCTTCTCTTACTTCCTGCCTTGAGGGGTCCACCTTCTACCCAGCCTCTGAAATGGGCAACTAAGGAACAAACTAGACTGTTCACTCTCACTGGACCACAAACCCAATCCTACCTCAGAAGTATTCCTGAATATGATCTTTAAGTCCAATGCCAGAGTTCTGCCTTATCACCTTTCGTGTGGGTTTATGTACTGATCTCTCAGCTCTTTTACCTCTCCTTTTTTTGGTCTTCAGCAGGCAGAGTAAATACAACCAGGCTTTTTCTTTCTTTAAATATTTTAATGACTTACGGTTTAGATCAAAAATGTCCCCCAAAAGACACAAACATTCAGAAGTGGGGCTTTTGGAAGGTGATTGGGTCATGGGGTTGCTAACCCAGTTGACAGATTAACCCACTGGTGATTTCATAGCTGAACAAGCTGCTACAAGGTGGAGCCTGGTTGGAGAGGTTGGGTCTATTCTTGTTCCCTCTCTCTGACTCTTCTTTGCTTGTTCTGTTTACTGGACACCATGAAGTGAGCAGCTTCCTTCCGCCACACCTTTCATCATGATGTTTCTGCCTCACCACAGCCTGGAAGCAATAAAGCTCGCCAACCTGAAACCTCTACAATCCTGAGCCAAAATAAATCTTTCCTCCTCAGCTGTTTTGCTCAGGCATTTGGTCACAGTGGCGCAAGGCTGACCAGCACAGTGACTATTAGTTACCCTCACAAAAGGTGTACACTTTTGCTGCCAGTTCCTCTTACACTACTTCCATCGCACCAATACTAACCTGCACACACTTTCCCAAATGTGCACTCCCAAAACACAGTGGTTCCCTGTGGCCTTTTCATCAACTCTGGGAAACTCTCCCTGTCTTCCTCTCCCATTTCACTTTTCAAGTGCTCCCTCTCTGTTTCAGTCCATAATACTAGTCCTGCCGTATTCTTTCCCAAAGACCTCCCCTGTCCTCTCAGGTCATGAACCCTTAAATCAGAGACAGTTTTCACCTATTTATGCCCCCAGCCTTTCACACAGAACCTGCAACTATACAGCCTCAGAAGAAAGTGTCTGAACCAACAAACGAATGGGTCCAGAACTTTGTCCCTGCCGCTGCCGGGTCTGGGGCGCAGGCCATGGCATGGCAAAGAGGGGACAAGAGGCATAGAGCCAAGGTCCATATGTGCCACAAGCACAGTGCACCCCGGCCAGAGCCTTGCCAGTCACTGCCGACTCGTGTACAGCACTGACTGCAGCAGAGCTCCTGCTCGCTTTTACCTTCGTCAGTCCTGTCTTTGCCCTCGCGTCCCCCTCCCTGTACCTCTTGATCTCTCTTTCTGCAAAAGATCACAAAAGCATATCTCCAACTGAAACCCAAACCTGGGAAACCAGGTAGATTGATTTTGCACATGAAAAGAGGGTGCCCTTGTGACTCAAGTGACTAAAGAGAACTTTAAAAAAAAGAACAGATTCTGGAGGTGGCCAGAGAGAAGACAGTGTCAGGGCAGCAACAAGCCAAGATGGTCCTGTTCTCTAGCCCGCACTGCCTCCCAGGCTGCAGGCTGCCTCCCAGTGGGAGGCTTCCCCGGGCCTGGATGAGCCAAGGAGTAGCAAATCCAACCAACCATGCACAGTTGTAAAGTGCTCTAGGTTTCACGGAACTTTTCACCAGGAACCCATCCCAAAGCTGGGGCTACAGATGGTGGCAGTGAGCAATTTGTGTTCTGATGCCCATGTTGACAGTTCTGGAATAGACAATTAAAAATAAGAAGCCCTGGGAACAGTTTTTGCAAATATCAAGACTGAGAAATGAAACAACCACAGACCAATTATTTTGTCTTTATTATTTTGAATAACTATTCTTTAAAGGCCTTTGCGTTGAGTTTTTGGATGAGAAATTTAAGAGCCTAATGTCCTGCAAAATCAAAAATTGTAAAAGGAAGATTTTTGATTTGCTATGTATTCAACATCCTTGCTATTTGGTTACAATTACTGGAGAGCCAATATAGATATTCCTTCTGTAGTGGAGCTTTAAAATCTAAAACCAGGAACTTAGCGGAAGCCTGCGTCAGGGGTAACCTCCACCATGGGCCAGCCCAGCCACCAGGAATGTCGAGGAGGCCCGTCCACGACTGAAAACTGCCCTGGACTGCTTCTGCTGGGCCCACCCTCCCACCTGGAACATCAGAAGATCTCAGCAGGCTCCAGTTAGTGTGAAAAAATTTGGAACTTTGCTCCCAGGTGGCGAACCTTGGACTACAGTGGTTTAACTATAGCAGTGTGGTGAGTATGCCCCTAAAACAGACATGTACAGGGGATAAATAGGGCCAGTAGTAAAACCCCCTCCAACTAACTGTAAGACTTTGGTGAGTCTGAAAAGAGTACATGTGATCCCCTCCTACATATAGAAAACATCAGGCAGAGTGAAAATGACAAAACAAAAAAGCAAAATACAGTCTCAAACACATAGTTCACCAGAAGCAAGTATAGGAGGCATTGAAATAGAGGACCCCAAAAGTAACACATTGGGAATCTCTGAAAAGATAGCGAGTGAAATAAAAAAACAACTGCATCAGGCTATAGAGGAAATCAAATTAGAAGTAGTCTCCCATGTAAAGATAAAAATAACAACTTTAGTAAAGGAGTTGTTGAATGCAGCTAAAGAAGAACTAGAGAAAAAGGTATATGAGCATGGGAAACTGATTGAAACTTTGAATGAACAATATAGAAAACAAGCAGAATTCATGAAACAAACTCAAAGAGACATCCAAGAAACAAAAAAATTCTATTGAAAGTGTGCAAAACCACCTAAAGGAAGCTGAGGATAGGATTTCAGACCTTGAGGACAGGATCACAGTTAGTGATCAGGAAAGGATAGAACTTTTAAAAATAACAAAGCAGCATGAAATGACAATCCAGAAGCTTCATGATGATGCCAAGAGCAACAATATAAGAATAATGGGCATTAGCAAAGATACAGGAGTCCAGGCAAATGACATATGTAAAGTATTTACAGAAATAATAGCAGAAAATTACCCAAACATGGGGAAAGAATCTGATATGCAGATAAGTGAGGCATATAGAACACCAAACAGTTACAATCAACATAAATCCACACCCAGACACATAATAATTAAGATCTCAGACATACAGCATAGAAACAGAATATTAAAAGCTGTCAGGGAAAAGACACAACTCACCTATCAAGGAAAGCCCTTTAGAATCACAGCAGACTTTTCAGCACAAACCTTCAAGTCAAGAAGAGCTTGGAGTGAGGTATTTCAAGCCCTGAAAGAAGACAACCTTCAACCCAGACTGATGTACCCAGAAAAACTTTCATTCAAATTTAATAGAGAAACAAGATACTTTCATGACAAAGAACAACTGAAGAAATTCATGTCCACCAAACCAACCCTAGAAAGAGTACTGAAAGACCTACTACACAGAGATTAAAATGATCACAATCCCCAAAACAACAACAGAAAGAAACCACCAGGTAGGATAAGCAATTAAATAAGAGGAAAAGCAGAAAGAAACAACTCGAACATAACATGGCAAAGTCGAGCCAGTACATATCAGTGATATCCATAAATATAAGTGGCCTCAATTCACCTATAAAAAAAAATAGATTGATCAAGAAACAGGATCCCACAATATGCTGTATACAAGAAATACATCTGACCCAAAAGGAAACTCATAGATTAAAAGTCAAAGGATGGAAAACAGTATTCCATGCAAGAGGAACCCAGAAAAAAGCAGGGGTAGCTATTCTATTTGCAGACAATGTGAACTTCAAACCTAAAATGATTAAAAGAGATAGAGAAGGTCACTACATACTTGTTAGTGGAAAAAATCAAGAGGAAGAACTAACAATTATAAATATATATGCACCAAATACAGGTGCACCCAACTATATAAGACAGATACTAATGGACATGAAAAACCAAATACACAAGAACACAATTATAACAGAAGATCTTAACAGCCCATTGTCACAAAGAGATAGATCAACTAGATAAAAAGTCAGCAAAGAAATAACAGAACTGAATCAGACCTGTGAGCAATTGGACTTAGTAGACATTTACAGAGTGTTCTACCCAGCCACATCAGAATACACATTCTTCTCAGCTGCACATAGGACATTCTCCAAAATAGACCATACATTATCCCATAAAACATTCTTAAGTAAATGCAAAGGTATTGAAATCATACCATGCATAATATCTGACTGTAGTGCACTGAAATTGGAAATTAATGGCAAAATAGATTGTAAAACCTGCATAGATACATGGAAATTAAATAACAGCCTTTTGAACAACCAGTTGGCTACAGATGAAATTAAAGAAGAAATAATACCTACAATTCAATGAAAATATAGAAACAACATACTGTAATCTGTGGGATGCAATGAAAGCAGTCTTAAGAGGGAAACATATAGCAATAAATTGTCATATCAAGAAAACAGAACGAAATGAAACAACCTAATGAAACAACCTAATGTTTCATCTCAAGCTTCTAGAAAAAGAAGAGCAAGCTAAACCCAAAGCTCATAGAAGACAGGGAATTGTAAAGATTAGAGCAGAAATCAATGCAACTGATACTATAAAAACAATACAAAGAATTAATGAATAAAAAGCTAGTTTTTTGAGAGAATCAACAAAATTGACAAACCCCTAGCTAACCTTATCAAGAGAAAGAAAGAAAAAACCCAAAGTCATGTAATAAGAACTGAAAAGGGAGAAATTACTACAGATCCCATGGAAATTCAAAAAATCATGAATACCTACTTTGAAAATCTCTACTCACATAGAGTGGAAAACACAGAGGAAATGGACAGATTTCTAGAAACATATGAACTACCAAAGCTCAACCAAGAAGATATAGCAATTTTGAACAACCCAATATCAACTATTGAAATTGAAAATGTAATTAAAAACTTATCAACAAAGAAAAGCCCAGGTCCTGATGGATTCACAGCTGAATTCTACAAGAAATTTAGAGAAGATTTGATGCCAGTACTCCTTAAACTCTTCAATGATATTGAGAAAAATGCAATCCTCCTTAAATCATTCCTGGAGGCAAGTATTACTCTGATACCAAAACCAGAGAAAGATGCAACCAAAAAAGAGAACTATAGGCCAATCTCACTAATGAACATTGATGCAAAGATTCTCAACAAAATACTGGCAAATAGAATGCAGCAAATCATCAAGAAGATTATACATCATGACCAAGCGGGGTTCATTCCAGGAATGCAGGGATGGTTTAACATACGCAAATCAATAAATGTAATGCACCACATCAACAGAGCCAAAAACAAAAACCACATGGTCATCTCAATAGATGCAGAAAAAGCTTTTGACAAAGTCCAACACATGTTCATGATAAAAACCCTTCAGAAACTCAGAATACACAGCATTTACCTATACCTTATAAAGGCCATCTATGACAAACCAACAGCCAACATTATACTAAATGGACAAAAACTGAAAGCTTTCACTTTAAAATCAGGAACAAGACAAGGATATCCACTATCACCACTCCTTTTCAACACAGTTCTGGAAACACTAGCCAGGGCAATCAGACAAGAGAGAGAAATAAAAGGAGTAAAGATAGGAAAGGAAGAAGTTAAATTATCACTATTTGCAGATGACATGATACTCTATGTAGAAGACCCAAAAAACTCCATTAAAAGACTGCTAGAGGTAATAAACAAATTCAGCAATGTAACTGGATACAAAGTCAATACTCAAAAATCAATAGCATTCCTGTACACAAACAAAACACTCACTGAGACAGAAATTATGGAAATATCGCCCTTTACAATAACATGTAAAAAAAATGAAATACTTAGGAATCAACCTAACTAAAAATGTAAAAGACCTATATGCTGAAAATTATACTATGCTGAAAAAGGAGATTGAAGACAATATTAGAAAATGGAAGGACATTCCTTGCTCTTGGTTAGGAAGTACCAACATTTTGAAAATGGTCATACTCCCAATACTGTTATACAGATTTAATGCAATCCCAATCAAAATACCATTAACATACCTCACAGATCTAGAGAAAACACTCCTAAAATTCATTTGGAAACAGAAGAAACCTGGAATAGCAAAGGCAATTCTAAGGCAACAAAAGCAAGGCAGGAGGCATCTCAATTCCTGACTTGAAACAGTACTATAAAGCCACAGTGATAAAATCAGCTTGGTACTGGCAAAGAAATAGACCTGAGGATCAATGGAACAGATTTGAAGATGCAAGCACAACTACAAAGACACTCAGCCACCTGATATTTGACAAAGGGGCTAAATATGTCCACTGGAAGAAGGATAGTCTCTTTAATAAATGATGTTGGAAAAATTGGCTCTCTACATACCAAAAACTGAAACTAGATCCATGCATATCACCATGCACAAACTAAAGTCTAAATGGATCAAAGACCTCAATATTAAAACAGAAACACTAAATCTACTGGAAGACAAGGTAGGTAGAAGTCTTGGAGACATAGGGGTAGGCAAAGAATTCATGAATAAAACACAAACTGCACGGGAAACAGTTCAAAGAATCAACAAATGGGATCTCATATTATTGAAAAGCTTCTGCACTTCAAAGGAAATCACCAACAGAGTGAAACGAAAACCCACAGAGTGGGAAAGAATTTTAACCAGCAACCCCTCAGACAAAGGACTTGTGTCCAGAGTATATAAAGAATTGAAAAACATCAAGCCCCCCCAATTCAAAGACCCTCTCCAAAAATGGGCATCTGAGATGAACACACAGTTCTCAGAGAAAGATATACAAATGACAAATAAATACATGAAGAAATGTTTGCCATCACTGGTCACTCGAGAAATGCAAATTAAAACAGCATTGAGATTCCACCTTACTCCGGAAAGAATAGCTGCCATCAAGAAATCAACTGATAACAAATGTTGGTGAGGCTGTGGGGAAATAGGAACACTGCTCCACTGTTGGTGGGAATATAGACTGGTGCAACCATTATGGAAATCCATATGGAGAATTCTCAGAAGACTAGAATTGGAAGCCCCATTCAATCCAGCTATTCCCCTCCTGGGTATTTTCCCCAAAGAACTGAAAAGTTCATATCACAGTGATATATGTGCACCCATGTTCATAGCTGCTCAATTTGTGATAGCTAAATCCTGGAAACAACCAAGATGCCCATCAACTGCAGAGTGGATGAAAAAGATGTGGCATTTTTATACAATGGAATATTATTCAGCTGTAAAAAAGGATGATCTTGAGGCCTTCATAGGCAAATGGAGACAACTTGAGACTATCCTCATTAGTGAAATAAATAAGAATCATATTTATAAATATCATATTGTGTCTCTAGTGTAAAAAGTAAATAAGAACTACAAGTGTAATAAAACCAAAATGTGTAATTGTTATGGTAAAAAAGAGAGGAAAAGAACGTACTCTAAGGGATATAACTGCATGTATGTTTGAGTGTGCAAAATAGATGACCATACTGCTGAATCTTTGTTGGATCTTTGAGCAGAACTGTTTGTAGTCTGACTGTTTGAATACTTACTATGTACCCTTTAACTTTGTAACTTGAACAACTACATCCAGGATGACAGTATATAATTTATAAATTACTGATTTCTTAGTGGGGCTTTTTCTCATTCTCCTTTTTCTTTCTTTCTTTTAGAATTCTGTATTGTTGCTACCCTTTTTTCTGTTTTGCTGTTTTTTCTTCTATTTAAATAAAATTTTAAAAATGTATAATTGCTATTGTAAAAAAGTGGAAATAGGAAGCACTATAAAAGATATAGCTGCATGTATGTTTAGATGTGTGGGATTGATGACCATACATCTAGGTTCTTGTTGGATTGTTGAACAGATCTGTTTGCACTCTCACTGTTTGAGTGTCCACTTTGTGTGCTTTAATTTTGTAACTTGAATAACTATTTCTAAAAGAACAATATGTAATTTATCAACTAGTGATTTCTTACTGTTTATCTTCTTTTCTTGAAATTATGTAATATTTCTACCTTTTTCCTGTTTTTTTCTCTTTAAATAAAAAAATCTAAAATCTAAAACCATCAGATGTACTTCAAAATTAAATACAGAAAGGAAAGGAAAGGAAAGGAAAGGAAAGGAAAGGAAAGGAAAGGAAAGGAAAGGAAAGGAAAGGAAAGGAAAGGTCTATTTTAGGCCCAATATGCATTTTTCATGATTTGAGGGTTGACTTCTTAAAACTTATCCCAAGTATCTAACATTATACACACATCTGTCAAAGTCAGAAAATGGTCTTAGTCTTCCATTTCTACAAAAGGTTTTGAGCATTTTCCAGAAATGAAATAATCGCTGGTGATTTACCTTAATGCAAATATCTGCACGCCCTGCATCTGAATTTCCAGATTCTCAGAAGTACTCGAATTCATTCTTTGTCTATTTCCTGGCCAGGCTCCTTTGAAGTAGTTCTGGGATCCATGCTATGTTTGAAAGGTCTGGATGTCGGTGCGTAGTTCCTATTTCCTTGATGTCTGTGAGGCTGCTTTCTCTCTGGTGACCACAACCTGCAACCCCTCTCACAGAGGCCACGTGAGCAGTCACACTGCCCGGACACACGGTCCTCGTTAGCACATAGCCTGCTCTGCCTCAGAGGAATCGCACACATCACTGGTGCACAGCTGAAATGACACTCGGGTTTCCTCCAGGAGTCAAGTTGTTTTATTTACTACACAAATACGCAAATAAAAGTGTGAGCAACTTTTTATGTTTAATGTTGAGCAAAGAAAGCACACATGCGATTCATATCACATATGTGCCTGTGATTTCTGCCCTTCTGTGTAAGTATTATTAGGGTAAACACCTTGAAGATTAATACAAAGCAGTGTGCAGAACGTTTGGTTACTAGCAGTCAGAGACTGGACCTGAGACATTACCAGAGCAAGGTCTTCTGAGGAGGATTAGGGGAACAGGAGAGGAGAGTTGGGGAATCTGCCTGGCTCCCCACAAAAGCAGAGGCAGACACCTCCATATCATAAACATGCACCCAAGAGGGAAAGCAGACTGCTGGCATGGGGAAAATAGACAGGAAGTAAAAGCCGAATTTCTCCATTTTCTTTCCCTTATTCAGAAAAGCTAGAAAGGAAAGAATGCACTGCTGAGACAGAAACCCGGCCTTCGCCTGGAATTTGTCACCAACACACCATGGGATCTCAGTCAAGTCAATCTGCTTGGCATGGAATTTCCTCCTACTTCCAGTGAAGGTGGTGTGTTTGAGAAGCCCAAGGATGGCCCTGGGTCCCAAACTCTGCACTCAGAAACACATGTGAGGACGGGTGGAGAAGGTCACTTGAGGATAATGCAGTTGGACTGGGTCACAAGTATGAGTCACTGGCCTCGCTTTATTTTTTCAGTCATAAACAGCTGTGACTTGAATGTCCATCCTCTCCAAAACCCATGCTGGAATCTGACCGCCATTGCAACAGGAGGAAGAAGTGAGGCTTTCGGGGTGCCTCACATGTGGGTTGGGCCTCGTTAACCTCTCTTGCCCTTCCCGCATGGGAGGATACAGTGTTCCTCCTGCCAGTGCCACCACCTTCATCTTGGAGGTCTCGGCCTTTAGAACCATGAGGAATAAATTTCTGTTCCTCCTAAAGTACCTGCACTGTGTCTGCTGGTGTAGCATCACTAAACAGACAAAAGCATGACAGCAGACACAGTCCGTCCTTTGGGGAGAAATCCATACAGATGATAGCTTCTTCTCTTCCTGAGCACGGAAGGGAGAATTGCAGGGAAGAGAGGAAGGTGAGCACTGAACTGGCCTAAGATATGGCAAAAGAATGACTTTTGAATGGAAAAGATTGGGAAGAAACAAAGGAGGAAAAGGAGAGAGAGACAGCCTGGTGGCCAGGGGGGGAGGAGAGGCAGCCCCAGGAAGGCGGCCCTGTGCCAAGGCTTAGCACGGTGCTGGCTAACCTTTTAGAGTTCTCAACAGTAACAAGCAGCTGGCTGTGGCACGCGTGCCCTAGGTTCACCAGCTCTGCCCCAGAGGTTCATCCGGATGGATTAGAGCAGTGGTTTTGTGCTAAGAAGCACCAACTTACAGGAAAATAGAATCTAGGGGACAGTCTCAAAGGGGTAATGCAGATGCTGAAGCCAGATACCCAGACCAAATCTCACCTCTGCCAGAGGTCACCAAAGCGATTTGGAGAAGATTCACTATGATACTGTGCCTCCGTTTTCCCATCTGTATAGCGGGAGTAATAATAACACCCATCCCACGGGATGTGAAAATGTATGTGACTTCAGGCATATGAAGTGTTTAGAGAAGTACCTCATGAGGATGTCCCAGTACACACTGGTGGTGACTGCCCCAGTCAGAATCTTTAACCTAGCAAGGCAATTCCATGAGATATTTCCTAAAGTCTTTGCATAACTAAGGCAGATTGGAATGAAAGCATGAGGCAGATGTTGGACTAAACTTGAGAATTTGCTATGACTATTTCCCCCCTGAATGAATAAGGTCATGTAACCTGTTAAGGACTGAGTGTAAATATGTTTTGAGTTGAGAGATTAAAGATTATTCATCCTGGACAACAAGACATCTTCTGAGAAGTAGTTGATATGATCCATCACTAGACTCACCTCTCTAAGTCAGATGAGTAATTTTAGAGGAAATAGTTACCCTCAGATTTCTCTGTGCAGATCCTAGGGTAAATTAGCCAATCGAAATGAACACACACTTCTGCCGACAAGCTTCCTAACAGAAGGCATGGGCCTTGGGCTGCTGGGCCGAGCTACAGTGTGGAGCCATGGATAAGAACCAGGTCCAGGGAACAGGACCTGCATGGAGGGCTTCACTGCCAACCTGCCAGAGTGAGGTCCTAGACCAACCCCGCATCCCTTGCTTTCCCTGGTCAGGAAATACAGGAGCCTGCATAGAGAAGCTGTAGGCTAGAAAGAGACTTTAATTCCACTCCTGCCATGAGCAGTTATGGAGGGAAGAATTCATACACCCCAAAAGACTTACCCTGGCGCCATGCCTGGAGGGAAGTGTTACTGAGATGCAATGATTCATACAAATTTGTCATCTTCCCATTTGTAGTTTGTTGAATCCAATACCTTGGTCTCTTTTCCATCTTTCAGTTCCTGGAGCAAAGAGTGTTACCCTTGGTCAGATGGGTCAGGAGGGCTAAAGAGAATTGAAATCAGCTCTCTCAAGTGTTCAAGATACACAATACCAGCTCTAGGAGTATAAGGGTCACAGCTGTGACGAGAGAGACATTGGATTCAGAAAGATCAGTGACAGAATCCCAGAAGTCCAGGTAGGACAGCTTGAAGATGTGAATGGTGGAAATGGGAAGGAAAGTTGTAGAGTGAACTAGGAAATAAAAGAAGCAAGTGCCTAGCAAGGGGTGGAGCGGTGCAGTTCAGCCTGTGGACGCTGGGGTCAGAGGAACAGCCTCCCAGCCCTGCCTGTCATACCAGTCGCGTGAGCTTGGACAGTTTACTAGCCATGCTGTTCTTCCAAGTCCTTGCTATCAATGCATGTGATAACAAGCAGACTGGGGTGATCCAGTGGGACCGGTACCAGCAGCCCCTGCAAGGGAGCACACCTTTACAGTCTGCTCCCCAGTGCTCCCCGACTCCCTGAACCCCGTCTTCAGAAAAAATACAGCTCTATACCCAACCACAGAAATGCAATAACCTTCACATATGCCAAGGGGTTAAGAACACTGAGCACTGTAGTTTTTTCCAGTGTTCATTTTTCTTAGAGAATGTTGCAGTACATACCAACTACACTCACTGTGGGGAGTCGGTGCACATGTAGAACACATCCCCACTCTTTTTAATTTCCATTCCTTGCCACCTCCCTCCATCTCTTGGTCTCCTTCCCATTTGCAAAGCGTCTATCTCCCTGTTTCCTTTTGTCTGTCTTTTAATTTGCTCTTTATTTAGACTTTCGGTTTCTCATACAAGAGAAGCCATGCAATATGTAAGCTTGCGTGTCTGATTTATTTCACTTCACATTGTGCTCTCAAGGCACATTCATTTTGTGACAAATGACTTGTTTATCTTTTTATGTTGGAGTACTGCTCCATTGTGTATAAATTCCACATTTTCTTTATCCATTCACCCAATGATAGGCCACTTCCAAAATTTATCTAGAATGTGTTGTGCTGCTATCGGCGTGGCTGTGCACAAATCACGGTAATCTGAGGTCGTTAGCTCTTCTAGGAAGAGACTTGGGGAGGAATAGCTGCATCAAATGGAATTTCTAACTGCAGGTTTTGAGAACTCTCCATACTGACTTTTACAGTGGTTGTATTATCTAACATTCCCACCAACAGTCTACAAAGTTTCCTTTTCCCCCACTCTGTCACCTTAATTGGTTATTATTTGACTTCTTGATGACAGTGGTTCTTTCAGAGTAAAATGGTCTCTCAGAGCAGACCACTGTGCATGTTTGAAAGTACACGTAAGTGCCGGATAATTAACGCCACCAATTAAGCTTGAAGGGCTGAGGAGTTGAAATAGAGTTTTTGGTGAACTCCTGCATTTCTGCTTGGGTGATGAGATGAATGTTGTAACATGAAGCCAAAAATATAAGAGTAAGAGCAGGCTGGGAAAAGACGTGGCATTGACAGCTTGGGGGAAGCACTTGGGGACGCTGGGGTGCAGATATCCAATGGCTGCTACGTAGCTGCCTCGAGGTCCGTCTCTGGGATCTTGACCTAAGATTAGAGATTCACCACCAAGGAGAATAAAAATACAGATGGAAGTGGACTCTGCCTCCTGGGAAGCCTGAGTGGTTAGCTGCTGCTCCTGGGACAAAGGACCCTTGTAAACTCTTACCAAATCTCCATCAAGACCTAGAAGCCAATTTCCCAGTACCTTAAAGTAGGCCCAGTAAACACCTAATTCCAAAATCTGAGATATACATCTGCTTAAAACTAGGTGAAAGGATCAGGGATTTAACTCAGTGGCTCAAGCACTAGCACAAGGTCATGAGTTCGATTCCCGGTACCAAAAACAAAAAACAGGTGAATACATGAAATGGGCAAACAGCGCTAACCTTCCTTTACCTGCTTGCCCAAAATTCAAGTTCACCCTTTCCCCCACTGTACAGATCAGACAGTTAGAATGCCCACTCCTAAACATTGCATCTTTAAAGACAACCCAACTATGGGTCTCCTCCACCGCCATCAACCCCTCACTCTTCCACAATCTAATTAAGAAAGCAACTTCTAAAATTCCACACGCACACACAGGAGAAAATGCCCCCCCATCACTTACTTCAGAGTACGTGAGTTTCACAGGTAAGTGAAAAAATTCCTCCAATAAAGCCACAACCCAGAAAGCCCTGAGAAACAGGATAGCTGAGCATATTAACTTGCTGTGAGCACACTGGAGAAAATTCAAGAACCACTAGCCAGAGAAGGACAACCCACACAACTCTACAGGACACTAGATTAGCCCTTCATGCAAACAGAAAAGAGAAAAACAACGACTTATAAAGGTAAACACACAGTCAATGGGAAATGAAACTTATCAATGAAGTCTCTGAAGAACCCTACAGCGAATACCAGGATTACTTTTTATTTTAAAGAGAATAAAATCAAGCAAAATAAAGCAGAATAAAGCCAATCAATCAAAACAGTGTAAGTGACACAGTATTTCAAACAAGATAATAGGAAATCTCACTGGGCATGATGGCTCACGCCTGTAATCTCAGCACTCGAAAGGTTGAGGCAGGAGGATCATTGCGAGTTCGAGACCAGCCTGGGCTAAAAAGTGAGCTCAAGGCCAGCCTGAACTGCATAGCAAGACCCTGTCTCAAAAAGACCAAAAAAAAAAAAAAAAAAAGATAATAGGAAATCAACAATGGTTACCATAATGCCTCATGTTGTCTTCAAAATAGCTGCCCATGCCTTCAACGCAGTAAAATCAAACAAAACAGAACAAAATAGAGCCAATAAAAATAAAGAATTAACACAATAAAGGACTTCAAAACAAGATAACAGTAAATCTAAAATGGCTACCATAATATATCTTGTTATCTTTGAAATAGCTGCCCACTCCATTTGGATGCAATAAAATCAAACAAGACAAAGTAGAATAAAACCCAACCCATCAAAACAATGAAAATGATATAGGACTTCAAAACAAATAATAGGAAATTAAGAATGGCTACCACCTACAGAAGGAGATTCTCTATAGACGCTACATTGAGTGTTGTTATCCTCTAAATAAATGATCAGACTACCGGCTTTAGACCTGCAAAGTCAGTGAAATACTAAATACTACAAGAATTAAGTTGTGTTCATCACAGCTTGTGTTTCTCCAGATCAGCTGGTTACTTATGGTGGGGGTGGGTGGGTTGGCTCTTCTTGTCTCCCAGCCCACGTGCTGGAGGGGTTGTTCTCCCATGCCCCAGCAGCCTGCTCATGGTGCCAACTCGCAGGGAGGGCTTGCTTCTTGTTGACTTCTTCTTCTCTTCCTCTGAGGTCCGAGAATGGTGCTAACTCACGGGAAAAGGCTGGCATCTGATTCTCCCCACAGCAACCCACACATGATGTTGACTCACAGGGGACAAGGATTATTT
This sequence comes from Hydrochoerus hydrochaeris, assembly GCA_004027455.1. Taxonomy (NCBI): domain Eukaryota; kingdom Metazoa; phylum Chordata; class Mammalia; order Rodentia; family Hydrochaeridae; genus Hydrochoerus; species Hydrochoerus hydrochaeris. The sequence continues at coordinate 61,800 of PVLA01006613.1, read as the reverse complement.
TAAATAGTTTGGTATCCTCTATAGAATTAAGCAAGTATAATTTCTGTCAAACAGGAAGAGAATATAAATAAGGAACTAATATTAAAGAGTAATAAAATAAGAAAGCATATGTGAAATAAAGAAGGCTTGAAAGAAATCAAAATTCAATAATAACATTATATCCTTAGAAAAGACATTACTAAAATTCTGAAAATTTGAATCAATGTTATAAAGAACAAAATTGGAATGTTCTACCAGAGCTTGTATTCTTAAAGAGATAATAATAATAAAGGAGATACTGGCATGCAAATGGAGGAAAAAATGAGCGTATAAAGCTTGTTAGTACAGTAAACAAAGACATCATAGCTACATTCAACAGTTCAAGCAACTAAAGACATAACTGAAAAATACTTTTGACTTGAAAAAAAAAAAAACCTGAGTCTTCATACCAAGGAGTCCTTACTATATTCTGGTACAAATTGGTAAAGAAATATAGCAAAAATCATTTAGCAAAACAATTAGATGGCAAGGGAGAAAAGTGCCCACATGTATAGGACTTAAAAAGGAAAAAATAAAACACCAGGTGTCATTAGACTTATCAAATAAAATATTAAATGTCAAAAGAATTGAGGATAAAAATTTGATTCCAAAACATTTATACTCATCAGTTTGGGAGGGCAACATCACATACTCAAACAAATGGATATTTTAATAGCATACTGCTGGCAGGTATGACTCTACTCCTAGCACAGAGGAGGCCGAGGCATGAGGATTACCATGAGTTTAAGGCTAGCCTGGGCTACCTAGGGAGACCTCATCTTTTTTTTTATTTATTTAAAGAGAAAAAAAAGCAAAACAGAAAAAAGGGTAGAAACAATACAGAATTTCAAAAAAAATAAACAGTAAGAAATCACTAGTTGATGAATTACATATTGTCTTTTAGACATAGTTGTTCAAGTCACAAAATTAAAGCATAAAAAGTGGACATTCAAACAGTGAGAGTGTAAACAGTTCTGTTCAATGATCCAACAAAAACTTAGTAACTTGGTTATCAATCCTACACACTTAAACATACATGCAGTTATATGCTTTAGAGCACTTTCTTTTCCTCCTTTTGCTTTTTAAGTCCATTATCTGTTTATTTATATCATGTTTCAGGTTGCTCAGTACCTTACTGATCTGTTTTGTTGTTGTTATTTACTATTTTATTTATTTATTTATTTTTATTTTGAAGGTAGTAAAATACAGCCAAACAAGGTGGAACAATGCCAATTGAGAAAGTATAGTGACATTGGTACAGAACTTCACAGCAGGTTACCGGGATAACAGCAATAGGTACAACAGTATATCTCATTTTCTTCACAATAGTTGTTCTTTCAATCAGGTACAGCAAAATTGAAGGAAATACCTTAATTATAAAAACAGAACATTGGATAGAGCAATACCATTAATCAGAATAGAGCAAAACAGTGATAAAAAATATTTGCCTTCAAAGAGATGGTAGAAGGAAATCCCCTTTATTTGCTATATTGCATATAGTCAAACTCACAAAAGATACAAGATACATAGATCTCTGGCTCCCACTTGCTAATGGGGGTGAGTGGGGGGGTAGGGGATGCAAGGAGGAGGGATGTTTGATTCTTAGCCTGCAAGCTGGTAGGCTCACTGCTGCTTACCAGAGTGGTGAGCTGGTTGCTTGTTTTCCCAGCACCCCAAGTTCCAACATGGTATGGATCTCAGGAGACACTGATGGTTCTCACCCTGGAGTGGCCATGGCTTGACAGGCCATGCCACTTACCAGAGCGGTGAACTGGCTGCTTGTTTTGAGACCCCGTCTTGAAAAACAAGAAAAGACAAGACATTTCTGAATATTCATTCTCAAAAACACCTTACTTAATGAGTCTTTGTAATAAATACAAATTAATCAAAATTTAAAACCCTGACTGCCCCCACTTGGTGGTATAGCTGGGGTAGCTGTGTGCTGCGTGGTCAGGTGGATTTCACAGCCGGCGAGGAAAGCTGGACTCTACCTGTCCCTTCAGCTTCTCTGCTGCTTCCTCTCTTTCCCTGGCATTAGGAGAGGCATTTCATGCCCCACTCAGTCCACGGTTCACACAGACTATCCAGCTGTCATGAACTGGTCCTGTTCTCTTACTACGTTGCTACTTATGAAGAAAAGATTAAAATGTTAGTTCTTGGACTGAAAAAGCCATTTAGCTCACCCTCCAACAGAGAGCAGCTGGTGTAACAGAATGGTTACGTCTTTAACCTGGGCTAATGTTCTGTGCTCTTGAAACCCACACTGGACAGACAAAAATCGTTGGGATTTTCCCTTTGTGAAAGAGTCGCCAAACTCCTGCTGCATCCACTGACATTAACTGTTTCTAAACACCTCTGTGAATACCTCAGAACAGGAAGTGCTAAGAATGGCTTCCTCTAAGGGATACAATTCATGTCTATATTTTTCAGTTTTTCTACAGTGATCTTGGTATATGCAAAAGAATTTAATAGCAAAGAATTTTGTATGAATCATTTAATCACATATTTTAGAAGACTTGTTATATCCAACAGCCTGCAGGCTTTTGTGTGTGTCTTTTGCTTTTCTGAACTTTCCCAGTCACCCACAGTGATATCTGCTATGATTTGGATGTCACATGTATTCATGTGTGGGAAGCGCTGTCCCCAGGATGGTGGAGGGAACTGATGCCACCTTTGACAAGTGGGACCCCATAGGAGCTCCCAGCCTAACTGGACATGTGCCCTCAAAAGGGATCAAAGTACAGTAAAACCCTGGTTTGCAAGTATAGTTTATGCTGGAAACATGCTTGTAATCCAAAGGACTTGTATGCTAACCCGAGTTTGCCCATAAAAAATACTGGAAACTCAAAATGATTTGTTCCATGACCCAAAAGCAATAATATAAAGTGATTACAATATAGTAATGTAATGTAAAATAATCAAGAAAATACAAAATTAACAACAAACAAATTAACCTGCCCTTCCCTTTGAAACCTCTGTGGCTGGTATGAGGGAGGTAAAAGAGAGGAAGGTTATTACCAAAAATGACTTCACTATCACAGAATCACTACTATCTATTGCCTCAGCAAAATATTTTTCTTTTTATGCAGCTTTAACAATGACACTTGCTTTTGTCTCCTTTTGAGATTTTTGTGGAAATGACACTGCATTGTCATTAAACAGCTTCATGGCTTACACCACCACAGCCTTACTGGGATAGTGCTTTTCTACAAAATTTTGCACCATTTCCCACATCTAATTTGAAGTGAGGGATTCCCCTGTCTTTTTCTCCTCTGAAGCTCCATAACATCTGGCAAATGGGAGATGATCACCCATGAGCCCAGCGAGAGAGAGAGGACCTGTTGGCTCAGTTGTAATCATGTGATGCTCAGTATCATGTTCACTTCACATTGCAAGATGTCACTCATTTATCAAGTTAAAATTCATTAGAAATGTTTGCATATCTTGTGAAACACAGAACAAATTACTCGCAGTCCAAGGTTTTACTGTATTTCTTTCAGGCCTTAAGAGAGGATTGTTATAAAAACTGGAGCCCAGCCTCACTCATCTCACTGGCTTCTTTTCTCAGCGTATTATCACATTCCTCCACATGTGCTTGCTATTACAGCCATAACATGACGTGGCCAAAAGGGCACATCAAAATCAAACCACTGTTGTGTTATTTAAGAGCTCAAACCACTGAACTGCGAGCTAAATAAATCTCTATCATTTATAAGTCACCTGCCTCAGGTGATGAAACATTGATGCATTATTACGAATCATAGTACTTATTATACAATATGTAGCTGTGTTAGTCAGTTTTTTAATCCCTGGGATGAGATACCTGACATATAAAGTTTAAAGGAGAAAAGGTACATTGTGGCTCACAGTTTCAATGGGTTCAGTCCATGGTCAGCTGGGTCCAAGGCAGAAACATCATGGCAGAGGAGGCTGGCTGAAGAAAGCTATGTCCTCACAGCAACCAGGAACTAGAGAGTGAAACAACTAGAGAAGAGAGGACAAAGTTACTCTTCCAAGTCATACCCACAGTGACCTGCTGTGTCCATCTCCAAGGAGGCCCCACCTCTGACGAGCACATTCAGCTAGGAACTCATCAGTGAGTGCATCTATCCACAGAGTCAGTGCCATCATAGTCTTTCCAAAACCCCCATCCCTTAATACCTGAGTCACCCATGAATATTTACATGCCTAAAACAGACTCTGAGTTCACATTTTTAAAAAATACCATTGACCATTTCCTTCAGTGTTTAAATTGAAAATGTGACAAGAAGAGACGTACTAATCAAAATACCAAACACTACAGAAGCCAAGTACACCAGGACTCAGAGGCCCCCTCCTTGGATTTGCCAAAAACAGGGGCCATTTTGGTGGAAGGAGAAGACAGAAGTCAGGTGCTGTGATCTGAGGAGTGCAAAGAAGATGGGGGGGAACCCTGAGGGCTCACAGTGGCTGTCTTTCAGTAAATGGGATAGTTTCCACCCCAAACATTGACAAAAGTTTATCGTTGGTCTCCTCTGCAGTTACCATGATTTATTCTCCTTTTAAAGGTAATCCCCAGTTTCCTGACTGAGCACTAGGTAGTCCTGGCTAACCCAGGGAGCAAAAGATAAATACACGCAACTGCACTCAAATGTGGAGTCTAAAGAAGTTGAAGCAGAAGCAGGGAGTAGGGCAAGGGTTACCAGAGGAATCCTGAAAGAGGAAGGCCAAAAAGAAATATGGGGGAGGGGTTAGAGGGCAGAGGATGTGACCCACAGGTACTGAGCTAGAACTGATAGCAGGAATAAGTTCTGGTGCTCTAGCACTCAGCACATTACTGTAAATAACAATTTTGAGCTGTCTATTTCAAAAAATCTAGAAGAAAGGACGTTGAATATTCTCAGAAGAAATGGTGAATGTTAGAAGGGATGGCTATGCTAATCATTCCTATTTGATCATTTCACCACATACACAGGTATCAGAACATCATTACACACGCCATAAACACATGCGATTGGGCATCAAAAATAAGACATTAGAAATTGAAAACAGTAATCCCCAGTTTCTTTTGGAAGTGGATGTGGGCCCAGCGAATCTTATTCCTTTGTCTGCAGTGCCTCTCAGGGCCCTAAACTAAACCGAGGAAGGATTCCATCCCGTGACACAGGGAGGGGTTTGTGGCAGAATGTGGTCTACACTGGCCTGAACACAGGGATGACCAAGATGGCCTCTGCTGGGGTTCTGGGGATGAAGGTGCCAGTGCCACCACTCATCACGACCCCCAGAGCCACAGTTCACATTCTGTCCCATAGGAATTGTGTTCCCTAGAGTCGTGTGGCCTCGACACATGCCCCTCTCTGCTCTGGAAAGATACACTGTGCAGACATTAGGTCTAGGAGACCTCGTCACCACAGAGACAACAATACAATGGCCAAGTCCCTCTGTGAAGAAAGCTTGGTGGCTGAAGGACCTACGGAGCGAGCCACATAAAGCACAAGACAACCGATCAAGGTCCCCGCAGCCTCCCTCCGTCTGGGCTCAGGAGCTTGAGCCAACATGTCTTTCTTGTTTGTTAATTCAGAGCTGAGCTCCTCTGACCCAGAAATCATCCATACGCTACAACATTCTGCTTCCAGGCCTCCTTGTTTGTCCATGCTGCAAACACTCAACTACAAAGGGTCAAGTTTGACATTTTTGTCCCAGACAAACAGACAAAGCCACTTACAGCCTCCAGAAATCTGAACAGGACATCACAGGACCTTGCCATGCCTGGCCCAAGCAGGAAGATGCAGTGGTGCTCTGCAGGCCACACCACTGGGAAGCGGGGTCCAGGTCACTGAGCACCCTGTCCCTTCCCCTGCTTCTCACCCACAGGACTCAGTCCCTGGGCCATAGTCAAGGAGTGAGGATCCATCAGCTCCAGTCCTGCACCTTTCTACCCAAGGCACTGTGTTCACGAGTCACTTCATGTATTTCTTAGGGTACCATTAACAAACTTCCCCTTTTTCCTGTACACATCTTTTCTGACAGCCAAGAAAAGGAGAAAGTCTAAGAGCCTGGGTTAATCCTGAAGACAAGCCTGGAGTTCAGGTTCCTTTGCACCGCACCGCCACACAAAGCCATGTCTTTTCCACCGAGCAGGATATACTGAGCCTGTCTCAGCTCTAAGAGTTAAAAAAAAAAAAATTAAATAAAATAACAAAAAACAAAAAGGAAAATACATGTTAAACACAAAAGAATTTAGCAAACAGGGCAACCCTCAAACTAAGCAAATAAGGCTTTCCGTGACACTCTGGAGGGCATTAGCTTAAATCCCTTCTGCTCAGCTCGTGCCTTTAATCATACTTTGTGTCATGTGCGGGCGCCTCCTCATGTGAAAGCTGTTACGTACAGGCAAGGTAGAAACAGCCCGCAATTTTTGTTCCTAATACTTCCCAATAGGCCAGTTCGCAGACGTACAAGGCCACGTTCAACATGAGCTGCGGTAAAATGATTCTCTTCCAAGAAGAAAAAAGCCACATCAAAGAAGCTCTACTCAGCGAAGAGAAAGCCTTAGCCTGATTTCTAGCTATGTAATTGTTTCTGATTAGCACACTCCCTCCCCGACTCACATGCATGTACAGCCCCCCAGCTACATATCAAACATTCAGGAAATTCTAATCAGGGACCCAAGACAGTAACAATGTAAAGACATAGGAGATAAAAGAAGTAGAGAAAACAGCGTGCCAGGAGAGTCCAGCGCTAAATCTGCCGTCACTGTGTGCTGAGCGGGTTATGTTCGATCCTTCAGAAAAGCAGATGGGCTGTTGCCACATTTGAAACTGGATCTCAGGAGGGTGACCCAGGAAGACACACAGCTCAGAACTGTCACAGTACTATTGCTGAAAAGATAGGACAATTGCTAACTCACTTTCCCTGCTTCCGTGTCACTTTCTAAGTTATAAATATAACAAAACATTAGAACACTTGCTTCTTACCATACCACACACCCTGTTTTAATCTTACAGTATGTTTGCTTCCTTACTGATAGCCACCTTGCAGAGGGCTCCCCTGTAGAAATTTGGATGCCATGCGAGGTCTATTTCGTTCTGGCCATGCTGCCTGATTTATGAATGAATTGCTCTGAATTCTTTATATACAATATAATACATTTGCCTTTGATTTACAAATATATGCCTGGGTTCAGAACAAACTATTTAAAAAGCTTCCAAATGTCATCTATTCCATATTTGTGATAACCCAGAGACTTGTGAGGTTTTATGAATCAAAAACCCAGAAGAAATTATGAACAAATACTTTGTACTTTGAAAATGAACCAAGGAAAACAGATTAAGTTGTCCAAAGAAGTAAGGTCTTCACTTCCCCCTAAAAGATTTAACATTAGATGTTGGCAATGAGTTTCTTTTTAATTTTGTAAAACACCAATAACATGTAACTCAGGTCCTGAAGAAAATTCTTACCCTGTGGGACTCAAACATGAAATTCTACTGCTTTGTTACAAAGATGTTTTCTACCCCTTAACACCCAAAGCAACAATTTGAAAGTCTTTTTAATAGCTGGTAGTCTCCAAAATATGCATATAACTTGTATATGGGGAGAAAGCAAATTTATTGCACGCACATGGTGGTTTTGGAATCCCCACCACAGGCACAGGCAGCTGTCATCCGACATCCGACGTCCTAACAAGCCATTGGGGGGTGTTTCCCATTCTGCTGGGAGACTTGGAAAGTCAAGGTTTTCTCTAATTTTTTAATGTTTGGCCTAGTCTATGATTCTTAATCCACATCTGCTTATTTCAACAGGAAATGACAAACCTTACTGCTTCTGCGGGAAGAAGCTTTAGAATGCACTACCCAGAAATTAAAGGTAAGATTAATACAGTGTAAAAAACGTCAGCCAAGGAAATTCCCTGGAGTCCACAGGGTCCTACTCACTTCCTTGCTGGAGAGTAATCCAGGGTATATCAGTTCCTCAGAAGGAGAGCCAACACCAATCACACCGAGCCCTCAGGACAGCTAACCCCTGCAGGCATTTTGTCTCTCTTTCAAACTGGAGGAGAAATGAGAAGAAGTTGAATTGAGAAGCACAGTCTAAAATAGATAAATCAACTCCAATTTACCTAAACCAGGGGTTCTTACATTTTTTACATTATTAAGTTTTACATTTGACATTTTCTTATTTGTATAAAGTTCTAACCCTAGAATCACAACAGCTATAAAATGTGTCTGGACAAGAAATAACATTTTCAAGATCAGACATTACAATAAAAATTTAGAAAAATATACTTGAGATCATGCATTGAAGTGTATTTTATAGCAAAAAAGACTGGATATCCCAAAAATATTCATTTATAAAATCTGGTTAAGTAAAATTCTGATATATCTATACAATAGCTGTTTTAAAAAGGGAGGGCTGGGAAGCTATCTTACCATTAGGGTAGAAAAATCCCAGGTATACTGTTTAGGAAAAGCAACATAAAGAATAATGAATTTGGGCCAGGGGTTTAGCTTAGTGGTGTAAGTGCCTGCTGGCAAACACGAGGTCATGAGTTCAATCCCTAGTATCAAAAATAAAAAAATAAATAAAATAAAATATTAGGGCTGGGGATTTAGCTCAGTAGCATACGCACCTGCCTGTCAAGCACAAGGTCATGAATTCAATCCCCCATACCAAAAAAAAAAAAGAATGAATTCAGGAGATACAGATTACATATAACATACCATTAATGTAACTTTATGTATGCATTACATTTTTTTAGCATTTGTGACTGTGATTTTTCTGTCACATGCATTTTTGTCACTCAGACAGGTCTTCATGTTTAACTCTTATGGTTTAATGCTATCAATAGTTTTTTAAGTGAAAGTTGCTACCTTATGGAAATGAACTACACTTTGTTAAGGTTTATTTTATTTTGAAGGTGGATTTAATTGCAGATGGAATAGTATCATACTCAGATGATTAATAAATATCTTGTTTTATTTAAATATCTTTAGTTTTTACTCCCTTCCACTTTCACAGCCTCCCCACCACCCCACTGTAACCGAAAGGACGCACGGTCTCAAGGGCTGGCGAGGCATGCACGGTCCCCCTGGGTGCAGCGGTGCCCAGACCCTCTGTCCTGGTCTCACAAGGTTTCCCTCACTCCTGTACCACAGCTAATTCACAGGACAATGACAAGGCCGTGCTGATCCTTAAAGAAGGAGTTACATTGTGGCTCATGGTTTCAAAGGTCTCAGTCCAAGTGCAGTAGGCCAGCTCTAAAGCGGAAGTGGTGGGGTGGCCAAGAAGCAGCAAGAGAAAAGAGGAGCCAGGGAAGGAAATAAACCTCCCAGGCCACACCCCCAGTCACCCACCTCCAACCAGTCCCCACCTCCTAACAGGAAGTCAGCCACAGTACCCCCATAATCCAGTCAGGCTGCACATGCATGAGAATCTGGGGGATATCCTAGATCTAAACCATAACAATAACTAGTCTCTTTATCTGTTATCTGTCTTTCTGAACAATATCAATAATTTATATTTTTCCAAAAACATTCATCTGTTGTAGATATTCAAATCTATCTATAGATTCAACTAAATTACCTTAAAATTATTTTCATTTCCTCTTCACCTGTGGTCATTCCTCTTATGTCTGATTTTGTAGATTTCTGAAAAATTATTTTTCAACATAGGAAAAAGTAGTTATATTGAGTAGAATAACTTATAGATTAAGAGAAGAAAATCCATAGTCAGTCAGGTCTTATAGAAAAATAGAGAAAAAGAACCAAATTCTAGGTTTCCTCCTATTCCTTCTAAATTGACAAGTGACACCTAATTGTTTTTCCTTTCCCTGTCAATTTGAATTCAAATTACTCAGAGTCCAGAATGGCAAAGATTTGTCAGTTGTATTTTTAGGATGGTTCATTGATTGTACAAGATGCTTTCCTGTAGCCTACAAAACGTTCTCACGTTTTGTTTTTGCTTTGCTGTTATTTCACTTTTTGGCTCTTTCATTTAGTTATAAAAATTACACTAACACTGAGGTCAGGGATTTAGCTCAGTGGCTCAAGGACTTGCCTGATAAACTTGAGGTCATGAATTCAATCCCTGGTATCAAAAAAAAAAATGATTACACTAACATTTCTAAATTCTCTTACCAATTTGTATTCCCTTATTAATTATTATAATGGATTTAGATTAAATTACTCTTAACTCAAACTCAACCAATAAAACTATATTAAATTTGTTTTATGAAATTTTCTCAATTTATTCCATATAACACCTTAGTTACTTGGGTTATTTTCTTTCCAATGATATCTATTCATAAAGAACAAAGTTAGGGTTTCAGAAGGGACTTTGAAAAGAGTTGCTTCACAATGATTTTTTGCTAAACACATAGTAGAGTGATTTGGGGGGTTGGGGGCTGATTCCATAAATTACAGGTTTAGCCCAAGCACTTGAATCCTTAAGGTAGACCAGTGCTTTTAAATTTTGGCTAAATATGAGAATCATGGAGAAAAATTTTTAATTCTGCTCCTTATGTCATAGCTTGGACCAATTAAATTTGAGCCTCTGAGATTGAGACTCAGTTTTGTTTGTTTGTTTGTCTGTTTGTTTTTTCTTTAAGGCTTCCGGTGGGCAAAGTTGAGAACACTGATACAACTTACATGAGGTAGAACCCATAAGAAATGAGAAAGTGTGTCCAAGCCACAGTGCAGTGATCAGCTTTCTACCTCAAACAGAACTAACAGTGAATCTTCCCCTGAGGTCTGCCCTGAGTTAGGGGCCAGTCAGAGCTCCACGTGGAATAAATGTGCTACAAAGATCTCCAAGTGGAAGAGGTAAGCATGTGGATTTTCCAGTTTATGGTACATAATGTGAAATCCCTTTCCCAGACTGTAATTGTGGAGGGAAAATACAGCTGACCATGGTGAAACTATAGAATTCATGACAGATTTCCAGTGTCTTGCTTTTCTACAAATCAACTCAGTTGTCACCTTTCGATATCACTCTGCCCCATGCATCCCCTGACATGACTCTGTAAGGGACAAAAGAATGTGGAATTTTTTAGTTTGTATTTTACTCTGAATCTCACTCACACTAACGTGTTACCCAAACTGCACTGTGGGCTGTCTGTTTTCACTGTGTAATGGGCTGGGCCTCTGCCACATTCACAAGTAGAACCTCGGAGGGCATGGGAACATAAAGGCTGTAGCTGTGGTGGTCACACTTAATCCTGTTTCTAAATGTTTAGAATGAGCACAGCACTGCAAGTCACGTTGACACTTTAGGACCTTGGGCACATCACTTGACCTTCCCAAGGGTCTGCTCTGGTTTGCACTGTTTTCCCTCCCAAAATACCACACCACCCCACCAGGCCAACAGTGAGGACTCAGGCCAAGCCTTTTCTAGTGGGAGAGGGAGAATATCTGAAGAAGAAGGCACTGAGCTCTCCCTGAGCCAAGTGGGGTGGCTGCAACTGGCTGCTTCCCCAGATTCCTACAGCAGCCAGAGAAGAAGCAAGTAGGAAACCACGAACTTCTCCCCTAATAACCATCAGATCCCAGCAAAGTAAATCAGGGTAAAGTCTGACACAGTCTCAATGCAAGACCATGAACAAGAGAGACAAGAGAGGCAGGACCTCAGAGAGGCTCCAGGTGGTGCGTTAGGTGGCATCAAGGGTTGAGTATTTACCTTGGACTGAGACCTTTACAACCATTTGTTATGCTGTATGCTTTGATGTCCTGGCTAAAGCTTCACGTACTTAGAGGCAAGGCTATTGGAAGATGATTAAATTATGGGGGATCTGGGGGACTTGCTGTTAGGAGGTAGGGTCAGATCAGAACAGGTGGGTCACTGGAGGTGTGACCGGAAGGGTTCATCTCTCTCCTTGGTTCCTCCCACGATGTTCTGCTTCCAGTTCACCATGCTGTGAGTAGCTCTCCTCTGCTGGGCCCCTCTGCCATTCCACACTGCTGTGGAGCCAGCCAACCATGGACTAAATCCTCTACAAACTCAGCCAAAATAAACCTGTCCTTCTTTACATTGAGGGTGTGGGGTATTTCAACTGAGAAATGACAAAAGTGACTGAGACACCACTTAAATTCTCCCTGTACCCCTGAGTGACAATTACCAGCATTCCAGTTCTGAAACCAGAGAGACCAACTCAATCTTTTTCTATCTGTACTACTACAACTGAAGATCTGTGACTGGATAACTTATAAAGAACAGAAATTTATGTCTCACAGTCTTGGAGGCTGGGAAGTCCAATATCAAAATAAATATGCCAGCAGGCCCAGTTATGGGACGGGGGCTGCCTTCTGCTTTACCACATGGTGACCTGAGCCTGTGCTTTGGGAGGGGGATAGTGTCCTTGGGTGGCAGAGGGTAGAAAATAAACTGGCCAAATGCTGCATGATGCTCTCTCACAAGAACATTAGTCCTGTTCCCAAGCTCACAGCCCTCATGGCCAAGCCCTTTCTACAGGTCTCCATTCCTCTTCGTCCTCCTGAGAACTGGAGGGAACATGGTTAGGCGAGAGCAGACCCATAGAAAGGTCAGGTGACCCTGGAGGTGCTCTCGTAGCACTGTGTCCATTCTAGACAGCTAGAAACAATACTAAACATCAGAACTTTTAAAACCCCATCAGAAGAATGAGAGGCCTAGCCAAAACCAATCTTCTGATACATAACAGCTAAGTTTCACCTTTTCCTTTCATTCATCTCGACTCTAAAATGGTGCGAGAGTGACCCTATGAGAAAGACTTAAAATACAGTGTGCTCATTTCCACTGTCACAGAAACCACTAGAGAAAAGCAATGGGGGTCTAAAGACTTCCCCTGTGGCGAATAGTGAGGAAAGAATGGTTATCGGTCACTGGATAAAATAAAATAAAACTGGATCTTTTCTGCTCTGTGCATGTAATTGCTCTCTGATCTCCTAAACTCATCAAAGGGATTCACTTTTAAGGCAAAGATAATTCCTTTCAGATTTTCATATTATATTCTAAATATTAAAGCCATAAAAACCAGAACCACATTCTATGGCCTGGGAATCCCTGGTGGATAGAGTCCCCAAAAGTGATAATGTGATTTAATTTGAACAGTAATGTATGAAGTGGGCATAAGACTTTTATCCTTACGCTTTATAAACATGTTCACCAGGCACATGCTATAAAGTGCACATAACTACATACCTGTGTAGACAAGAAAGACACAGGAAAGTGTGATCTGTCCCAAATAGTTTAGGGGGGAAAATGTGCACACACAACACTTTTGACAGAGCTATTTGGCCACAGCTGTGCACTTGTGCAGCTGTTTCATGCAGGGGATTTTTAAGCATAACCTCAAAAACAAACTGTTAAATTTTCAGCTGTTTCTCTTAACAAGTAATGTGTAAAACAGACCTCGTTCTCCCATTCTTTTCTTAACACTTTTTTATTTTATTGAAAAAAGGTAAAGCAGAATTTCATAACAAAATAATAGGAGAATAACAATCGTTACTACACTGCATATTGTCATCTTCAAAACAGTCACCCAGAGTGCTAGATACAGTCATAAAAATTCTCCAATTGAAACCCTCCTTTTCAATGAACTAAGAGTAATAGTATAGCTACCTTGCATTTTTCTCCCTTTCCCCTTCCTTCCTTTTGCCTTTCCCCCCTCCTAGCTCCTAGCTCCTAGCCATCTCCCCAACCTCACCTCACCCCCACCCCCACCCCTTGGGTAGCAAAGCAGTGATTAAGCGGAGCAGGGGCCTGGAATGAGGGAGGTCAGGGATGGGCTGAGGATGAGGGATGGGGTGAGTTTAGGCATGCTCTGGCAGACAAACTGCCTGCGAGCAGGAGTTATACATTTGCCACACTTTCTCCTTGCAGAGGGGGCTGTTCATCATTCTCAGTGAAGGGCCTGTTGTTCTCCGGGAATTCTCTTCTATCCTCCACAGTCTGCTGAATTTACGGTGGGCACAGCCCTTTACATTCTCCAGTAAGCTGCCCTGTTGGCCTAGAGACACAGCTCCGTCTGCTCCACATTTGAATATCCAGGAGATGAGAGTGTGGGTGCTGAGTTTAGAGATTTCCTGGTGATGAAATCTTGATTTGATTGGTTGCAAATGGGGCACTAATTTCTGTGGGGCACTTGAACCAGAACTTGATACCCATACAAAAACTGTTGGATCTGTTTCCTAAGTTCTCTCAATTCTCAGCAGTTTGTCTCTACTTACAAAAGCAGTATTTCACGGCTATGGTAGAAGCCAGGAGGCTGCCCAAAGAAGCAATTCACCCGCCCTCTTGGTAAGCACCTTCCTGCAGCGTGAGCCAGGAGGAGAACCAGTAGTGTCTCCTGTGAGCCTACCGGTGCACGGGCTTGGAATCAAACATCCCAAACCACTACCACCACCCCCGCTAGCAACTGGGGACAGAGGTCTGAGCATCTCTTGGGAGGATGATATAGCAAACATGGGGAGTCTCCTCTATCTTCTCTTTGAAAGCAAATGTTGTTTTCAGTTTTGTTTCATTATGATTAATTGCTTTACTCTATTCAGTATTCTCTTTCAGCCTACTTGCTGCCCTGGTAAGCAGCTGGGGGCCTAGCAAGCTGCCAGCGCACCAGGGCGAGAACTATCAGCGATTCCTGAGCTCTGCATCATGTTGGAACTTGGGGCGCTGGGAGAACAGGCAGCCTACTCACCACCCTGGTAAGCAGCTGGGGCCCTGCCAGTGGGTGGGCTAAGAATCAGACATTGATCCACTCCCCCCTTTAGCAAGTCGGCACCAGCGGTCTGAGTATCTCTTGGGAGGATGAATGTATGCATCATGGCAAGTAAGGGGGATTTCCTTCTACCATCTCTTTGAAGGCAAGTATTTTTATCACTATTTTGCTCAGTTTTGATTAATGGTACTGCTCTATTCAATATTCTGTTTTTATAAGTTCGATATTTCCTTCCATTTGCTGTACCAGATTGAAAGAACAGCTAATGTGAACAGAACGGGACGTACTATTGTGCCTATTGTTCGTGTCCTGGTGACCTGCTGTGAGGTTCTGTGCTAGTTTCACTGCACTGGAGTCATATGGGTTTGTTCTGTCTCATTCTGCTGTATTTTGCTACCTTCAAAAACAAAAAAGGAGATAACAAAGTAACAAAATACCTCCAAAAAACTCCCAACTCCACCAAAGCTGATCCATGGAGCATGGATGAGGAGAAACTCAAAAACAAGGCAACAGAATTATATAAGGTGATTAAAAAGTAAATAACAACAACAAAACAAGTCAGTAAGCTAATGAACAACCTGAAACAGGATATAAGTAAACAGATAATTACTTAAAACGTAAAAGGAAGAAAAGAAAGTGCTCTAGAGGATATTGCTGCATGTATAAGTGTGTAGGATTGATAACCATGTTGCTAAGTTGTTACTGGATCATTGAACTTCTTTGCAGTCTCACTGTTTGAATATTCACTTTGTATGCTTTAATTTTGTAACTTGAACAATTATGTCTAAGAAGACAATATGTAATTTATCAACTAATGATTTCTTGCTGCTTATTTTTTTCTGAAATTCTGTATTGTTTCTACCCCTTTTTCTGTTTTGCTTTTTTTCTCTTTAAATAAATTTTTTTAAAAATTTTAAAAAATAAAATAAAATATATTCTCTTTCAGCTGGTTTTATAATGGGTTTCTGTCTTTGGTTTGATTTTGCTATACCTAATTGACTAGACAACTATTGTGAAGATAATGAGATATACTACGGTACCTATTACTGTTATCCCAGTAAACTGCTGTGAAGTTCTGTACCGAATTCACTGCACTATCTCAATTGGCTTTGTTCTGTCTTGTTCTATTGTATTTCTACTACCGTCAAAAAAAAAAAAAATCAGTACTTAGTCAATTTTCAGGAATCAGTCAAATAAAAAGAGAATGGGAAAAAATAGTCAGGGATGCCTGCTGCACTCACCATGGTGTCACAGTGGTGGAAACTGGTAATGGAGAAAGGCGGCTTCTGCCATGAGAGAGGTGTGAGCGCGAAGGGCCATTTGAGAAGCATTATTTTAGAGAAGTCTCACCAACATATTCAACCTGGAAAAAATCTATATGGGTTCATACCCGGGAGTCTCTCCTTCAGTACAGTGAAGATGTATCTTTCTCTGTTATAGTTTATCTAACAATTTGCATCCAATCACTGCACTGATGTCTCCAATGAAATGGAGTCAATAAATTACAGCCTTGCTCCCAGAGAAGTTCTGCTGACTGACTTTGGCTTTCTTCCTGGAAAGCAGTATATGCATGTTGCCCACTATGTTATAAAATGAATTCCTCTTACCTCACTCAGCAGCACTAATTTAACATGTACTTTTAATTTGGTTAATTGCCTAATTGAAAATGGAATGAGTATGTTAGGGGTTCCTTGTTATCTTTTAGAATGGTGGAAGCTACTGTGGAAGCCGAGATGTGTACCCATTGTTCAGCATGGAAATGACTCATTCTGAGCCATAGATTTGTTGCTTTACATTTGCGGAGTTCTTTGTGCATCATCTGGTTTTAATTTCTTCAAGAGTTCTGTGCTCAGGCAGATATCCTGGGCTTGTACTTGCATGAAACTAGCAACTCACTTACACATACCACTGTGGATTCAGACCTGCATGCATGCTCACTGTTTCAAAGCAATCCCTTACCTCCAAGGACACACAAGAATGGGAGGCCATTGAAGCTAGAAGAGATGATGTACAAGGTTATAAAATCAAAATTATGCTCATAAATTACATATAATATGTCTGAGGCAGCCACTGTAGAACTAATGAGATGAAAATTAGAAAATGAAGAGTGTGGCTAATCTGTATGAAATTAATACAATCCATTCTCTTTTCACAGGGATCTTCTTGGCTCATAGGTGTATTGATTTATTAAACATTGAACCCTCAGTAGATACCAGACACTGTTCTAGTCACTAGGAATATCTTTTGCCCAAGATGAACCAAGTTCATGCCCTGAAGAAGTCTATAATTTAGCAAGGTAGACAGATACAATGGGGGGGGGGCAAATGAACATCATTTCAGATCCTGATCATTTTTTAAAGAAAGATACCACAGAGTAAGAGAATTTGAAGTGACTCTGAGGTAAGGGATTGAAAATAATACTGCAGCAGAGACTGAAATGAAGTGAGGAATTTTGCCTTGCAGGTGTATGAAGGGAAAGCAGTTACACAGAATTTAAGGCAGGGCAAGCACAATCTGGTCAAAAATCAGCAAGGCCAGTGCAGGTGGGGGGGGGTAGAGGAGGAGAGAAATAAATAATAGGGTAGGTGAATTAGAAAAGAACTGCCCAGTGACATCTCAGGAGTCGTCACTGACTTGTTTAAGAAGACTGTATCCCCTGTTCTGCTGGCCAGCTTTCCCAACACTGAGAAGTAATACCTGATACCCACAACTTAAAGGCAAAGGAGTTTATTTGGTTCACAACTTCAGGGTACTCACTCTGTGGTCAGCTGGTCCCAAGGCAGAGACATCATGGCAGAGCAATGTTGTTCAATTCATGGTGGCTAGGCAGCACAACAGAGGAGCAATGACAGCAAGGAATGGGTCAGGGACCATAAATAGTAACCAAGTTCATTCCTCTGTGAGCTGCCTAAGCACACTTAGAAGTGTGCTGCACTAATCTCTTGGTTGGCTCCCAGGACAATCAAGTTAATACAATTAATCCTAATTGCCACACTTAAGCCTTTATCAACTTGACACTCAATCACATCTCCTTAAACCATATTTAATCCCCAAATAAATGCAAGAATAAGTTAATAATTATGGCTAAAAGGTTACAACTATCTTGCATACAACAAAAAATGGAATAATGCCTTCTCCAAGTCATTACAGTTCCAGTATTCTTCAAAATATTGAAGACAAACTTTTAGCTGTAAATCTTTGTAAAAATCAAAAACAAGTTATATAATACCAAGGAACAATAGCACAGAGAAAACTTTCCCATTCCAAAAAGAAAAATAAAATGACCAAAACAAATCTTATCAAAGCATGACCAGACCTCAACACGGCAAGTATTAAATGCTATATCTCTCTATGTCTGGCCTTCAATACACATAGCAGTAAGATCTGAGTTCCAGAGACTAAGGTCAGACTTGCCCCTGTGGCCTCTTTGTTAAGCTGGTTCTGCTCCTGGCCTTCAAATTCCCTCAGACATTTCATACTCCTGGCATCTCTGACTTCCTGGGGTCTCCATAGCACTGTATTCCTACAACTTCATACACTGTGTTCTCAGGGGCTCCATCCTTTGAAATCTGGGTGGAAGCCTTCTTGATCCTACACCTGCTGTATGCTGCATGCCAATAAAACCAACACCACATGGTTGAGACCAAGATCTGCTGCCAGCAAGAGCAGCAGCCAGCCCTTTGGGACCATGGTTGCAGCAGCTTTTGAGTGCCTGGATGGCTGAGCAAACTGGCATAAATTCCAGAAAACAGATTCCTGAGGAAGCCATTCTTGGGCAGAAACCTCAGGGATTTTCTTCTCAAGTACAAGTTTATACTTTGACACCCTTGAGTTTGCAATAGGTATGGTCTTACTGATTTCTGAGATGCCTTCAAGGGATTTTTTTTTTTTGGTCTTTTTGAGACAGGTCCTCACTATATAGTTCAAGCTGGTCTTGGGCTCACTTTTTGCCCAGGCTGATCTTGAACCCACAATGATTCTCCTGCTTAGCCTCCTGAGTGCAGGGATTACAGGTATGTGCCACCACACCTAGGTTAGCATCCTTCTTCTTGTCCTTGTACAAAGTGTGGTTTCTTTTTAATGGTATTAATCCCTCTGGCAACCAAACCTTCTTTGGCCCCAACTTTAGATGTGGTTCCTTTGGGGCTAAAATGTAAGTTTTTCAAATTTTTCCACTCAGCTTTTTGCCCATAATTCACATTAGAAATCTGGCTAAAAGAGTAACCGTGCCATAACTGAATGTTGGGCTGCCTTGAAATTTCCTCCACCAGATCAGTCTACTGTCTGTCAGTGACCTTTAACATCATGGGACACAGAAGAAATGTAGACAGAGGTTTTTGGTGCACCATGACCCACATATAATTCAATTTCCAATAAAGAAATCGTAATCTCATGAGCATAGCCCCACTGTCTGTATTCCCATCAGCAGAATCACCATCAGGCTCTGCTTACAACTTGCTAAGGCTTCTCCAGCCCACATCTCCAAACCTCCAAACTCTGTTCACAATCCAAGTCTACAGGCTTCTAAACCACATGGGTAAATATAAGCACAACCCTCCTTCTCTGGTACAAATTTTTGGTATTTGTCAGCTTTCCTGTCACTGAGATCCAATACCTCACACCCACAACTTAAAGAAGGAGAGGTTTAATTTAGCTCATTGATTCAGGAAATTCAGCCCTTGATAGTAGTCCCCAAGGCAGGAGACTATTTCAAATGTGTTTACTTAGTTAGCGGTGCTGGGACTCCAGTAGGGAGTAGCACCAGGAAAGAAGCGGTCAGGAACCATGCACAGTACCTAAGATCATTCTTGCTTGACCCACCCAGACCCACCCAGAAGTCTCCTTTACTAACCAAAGAGGCTCTTATGCCCATCAAGTTGCCCCACCACGATCTTTTTCCTTTACCCTGTACCTTTGTCTATATAGAGTTAACTTGTTTCCCAGGGATCCTAAATGTATCCACATAAATTATTATAGAAATCCTAAGAAAATAATACAATTTTGAAGAACAGCTCTGTATATTTTGAGCAGTCTTTAGGGGAAAAGAACCAGTGGAAGGGACATGTATAGGTGCTTTATCAGATTAGCTTCCACCATTAAAATCTCAGAAAAAGAGAGCCCGAGATAGCAGCCCCAATCTGAGAGGAAGGCCTGAGAGCTCCTCATTAAGGCTGAAGAACGTGGAGTCTCAAGTCCCAGGCTGTGACTGCAGCAAGGTCTTCCACAAGAAGAAGCAGGCTTAGGCCTGCATGTTCGCTCCCCCACCCTCCACTCTGTTTCCATTTGGGCTCCCAGACTACTGGACAGTGCTGTCCACATCGGGGCTGGTCTCCCCATGACCTACATGGAAATACCCTTGTAGACACACTCACAAGTGAGCTTTGCCAATGTTTGTGGCATCTGTCAATCCAACAAACCCCAAAACAAATTTAAAATTCTCATTTCAGTCACAAATTGTATATGACTATATGAATATCCACTTTTATCACTTGAGATTCTGTCAAAGTTTAGTTAAGCAATTTTCTTTTATTCTAAGCACTATTTTGCTTTGTTGTTGCTGCTGCTGCTGCTGCTGCTGGTGGTGAAGGCGGTGCTTTGATTGTGGTTTTGGTTTTTGGAGGACTGAATCCAGGGCTTTGCACATACTAGTCTGAGCACAGTTTTGAAGGTGTATGTGTATGTGTGTGTGTGTGTACACATATGCATAAAATAGACATCAAGGATATGGCAGAATATATATCACAAAGATAAGCAGCTTTTTGGAAAGAACATAAGCATTAAATTAGAAAGAACTAAGGTGGCATCCGACCTCCGCAGTCACCAGCATCTAATCTTATGCTAAGTTTTGACCCCCTCATTTGATGCTACAAGAATTTAAGTAGTAAAAATGTAGGTTGGAGAGCCAGGGGTATAGCTCAGCAGCATAAGCATCTGCCTGGCAAATGCAAGGTCCTGAGTTTCATTCTCAGCACCAAAAAAAAGTCCAAAAAATGTAGGCTGGGTACATGATACACATTCAGTATACTCAATGAAAAGAAGCACTGCTTATTATTATTAATTCAGTTAGGCGTACTTTGGTTTATACACTACAGCTTTGTAGTCCTCCCCTCCTACTCTTACATCATACAGATGCAGGATGGTGGACCAGGAGGCTTTCAGTCCTCAGGAATTCATGTCTCACAACCAGTCAGAGCTGACAAGCCACGAGAAAGCTGTTATTTCTTAGATGAGAACTAGCCATTCCTTCACAAAGAAAGATATACACAATAACCTTTGTACCAATATGAAAGCCTGGAAAATGACTGCCCAGATGTATCCTGTATAAAACCTGAACCATTCTAGAGCTGTGGTTTGAAAGTGATGTTATCAGATCCAAGGGCAAAAGTGTTTCAAGTTCTTTAAGGGTCCCCAAGGCCACAGGGGATGGGAAAGTCAGTGGAGAGATGAGGTTTGGGGGTGGGGGGCCACTTCCTCCATCAGGCCAGTGCCCCCCCCACTGGGCATGCCTCGTAACCTACACTGGATTTCACTGGAAGAAAGTGCTCCCAAGCTCACCAATAGTTGAAGTTCTTGCCCCAAATAGAGTTAGAAGTTGACACGAACCTGTCACTAATCACTGTAGTCACTTCTGCTTTAATTCAACAGTCAATAAATTGTATTTAAATAATCACTAAAATCAGACAAACATTAAACTACAAACAACTCATTGTTCAAGTAAGAAGTGAGGCTTAAAATGAGATGAAACCGTGTCACTGGGAGGTGACAGATACCTCAAAGCCTTTGTTCCTGAAGACACACATAGAACTGGCCTGGCTCCCTTGTGCATTGTCCCATGTGGTAACAAAATTTCCTCCTCATCTGTGGTCCCCCAATGCTATGCTGAGTTGGAAAATTAACTCTGAATTTCCTCTTTGCAAATCTTTGTAACTCATCTGACCCTGGAGGGAGAAGTTCTCACACTTTCTCAGGGCCATGTGATTTCCATAGTCTTTAATAGAAATCCCACTTTTCAAATCCTAAAAGAAAAAAGCCTTTAGCAATTTAGGTATTCATGTTTTCATAGCCAAATCTGTTGCTTTTCATTTCCTCCAAGAGTTGCTTTTCTCCATTAAAATGCTGTAAGATTTATGGTGTGTGTCCTTGAACAAGGTGCTCTGTAGCACTTCCCCACCCTTCTCCCATGAGTCTGGGCAGAGCAGCAGAGTCCTTTATTTTAAATAGACTAAAACCAAGCAAAAATAAACAGAACAAAGCCAGTCAAAACAAAACAGTGTAAGTAATACAGGATTTCAAAACAAGATATTAAGAAATCAACATTGGTTACCATAATGATTCATGTTGTCTTCAAAATAGCTGCCCATACCTTCAGGCATAGTAAAGATCAAACAGAATGGAATAGTACCAATAAAAACAAAACAATGAATGCAATAAAGGACTTTAAAACAAGATAATAGTAAATCCACAATGGCTACCATAATATAGCTTGCTATCTTTGAAATAGCTGCCCATGCCATCAGAAACAATAAAATCAAACAAGATAAAACAGAATAAAACCCAACCAAACAAACCAATGAAAATGATATAGGACTTCAAAACAAGATAATAGGGAATTAACAATGGTTACCACCTTCATAAGGAGATCCCCCATAGATGCCACATTGCGTATTGTTACCCTCTGAATAGGTGATCAGACTACCTGCTTTAGACCTGCAAAGTCAGTGAAACACTCAACACTATAAGCATTAACTTGTATTTTACCTCAGTAGCGATTATCTGTGTTTCTCCAGATCAGCCAATCGCTTGTTGAGGGGGAGGCTTGGCTCTTCTTGTCCCCCTGCCCATGTACCAGAAGGGGCTGGCATCTGACTCTCCCCCCAGCAGCCTGCCCATGGCATTGATTTGCAGGGGGGGCTTGGTTTCTTGTTGATTTCTTGTTCTCCTCCCCTGCAGTCTGTGAATGGCGCTGACTCACAGGAAAGGGCTGGCATCTGGCTCTCCCTGCACATGTCACCAACTCACAGAGAGGACTTGGCTTCTTGTGAGCTTCTTTTGTCCTCTACCCCAGTCCATGAATGGTGCCGACTCACAGGAAAGGGCCGACATCTGGCTCTGCCCCCAGCAACCCAAATACTCTTTTTTTTAACTTCCAAAATACTCATGCATTTCTACTAAAGAGTAATGATGCATTTGAAATCCAAACACTGAGAAAAATACATAATGAACCCAACTTGCTTAAGCACAAGAATAGGTTTCTGTATATTAGTCACACAACACATATGAAAATAGCACATATATATGAAATATACAGACTGTCTACAGACAAGGTTTAGCTCAGCACAACCATAGATTACTGTAGAGTCTCCATACCAATGATGAGCCATCCAGAAATCTCCCACAAACTACTGTCAGAGAAAAAGTCTCCTGGTCTCCAGAGTGAAAGAAACCTAACTTCAAGAGTCAATCTCTTGCCAGGTTCATAAGCATAGCCTCTCTGACTTCTTGTTCAAGGTTGCACAGTTGCTTCACGGCAGAGTTAAGGCTACAACTCAGTCCTCCCACTCTGACATACAGTGTGTAAGCATCGGCTTCCTGCATGAAGACACCTTCTCTTTCCACTACTCCCCTCCAGATTTAGCTCTCCTGGGTAATCATGCAGGACAGGCTGTTTAATTTAAGAAGCAGGACTCTACTGTGACTCCAGTCACAAGTCAGTCATGCCAGTCAACTTTCCACTGCTGGACAAAATACTTCACTACATAACTTAAAAGTGTGAGGGAATTCATAACCTCCACTAGTTGCTTTCTTTTCTCTGCCTTTTTCCTTTTGAAGCCCCCCAAAACCAGTCTTGAAAAGCTCACTTATTTTCTGGCCTATAGATTATAGTTTAGACACCTAGTTAACAATTAAACCTCAAACAGTGAGTGAACTTTGGCCCAATCCCCAAAAAGCCTTCTCCTCCCTCTTAAATGGCTATAAAAACTACAGAAAGGGAAATAAACAGATTATTCTCAAGGCACCAAACTGCCTGATATCCACATTCTGTGTGTCCATTAACCAGATATGTAATAAGATCTTGTAACATTCCAAAGCAATGACAGTGCTGCAAAAGGTGGCATCCATGGAAATCCCCTGACCTTGTGAACTCATACAAGGGTGTATAACAGAAGGGAACAAAAGAATTGGGGCCAGCCATCCAGCAGCCAGGAGTTTCAGTGGCAAAAACTGACTTATGACTGAAGTTTGAAATATACCTCACTTTTTTTCTGAAAGCTCAGTATCCCATGGGTAAATTTCTTGAGCACACTGTAACAAAAGGAGAAAATGTGTATTTTGGCTCATGGTTTCAAAGGTGTCAGTCCATGGTTTGCAGACTTCAAGGCAGGAACATCATGGCAGAAGGGCCTGGTGGAGGAAAACTACTCATCGCATATCATCTGGGAAGGGAAACACAGGGTAAGAGCCAGACAGGAGGGTGTTAGGGACCAAATACAAACCCTAAGGCCACAATTCCATACCCCATTCCCTTTAACTAAGCCCCTCTTAAATTTCCATTATTTCTGAGTAATGGCACCACATTATAATCTCACAGACAGATTAACCCATCATTCAGGTTACTACCCTCCCAGCCCAATCACCTCTTACTCCTGTCAAGCAGACAATCAAGATTATTCATCACAAAGATTTCCAAGATAACTTCCATGACCTGCATGCACAGCCAGCAGGGTCCTGAGAGGGGGCAATGGGAGATTAAGAAGAAACAAGACACATAGAAAAATGCTGAGACCAGTGGGACCTGACCTCTCTGATGGAGAGGCAGCAAGGTTGCAGTGTTTTGCTGAGAATACTGAGAGGGAAACATCCTCAGAGCTCTCTGCACTGTAGTTAACATCAAGCCCAGACACCTGCTGTACTGGCTTTGCTCTAATCCCAACAACTTGTTTACATGGTTGCCTCTGGCTCAGCCTCTCCCCCACAAGAACAAGCTCCCAGTGTCCTTTCTAGGCAGAAGCTGGAACAAATGAAGTAACCCAGATTTACGAACCCTTGTTTTCTTCACTGGCTGCAACTCACAGTGCCCCAAAGCTCATGAGCACATAGACTCCATAAATGCCAAGCCAAACTCCAAAAATCTCTCATTTTCCTCCCTCTGAATTACTATTGTCAACTCTTCCCCATGATAAACGGAGCCAATGTTCCAGAATCCCATTCCCAGATATACATGTTCTATGGTTTGTGTTCAGATGCCTCCCCATCCACCCAAGCCTCATGCAGTCATGGAGGTGGCTGAATCAGTGTTTGTGATTGGTTCATTGTCTTGCACTGAGACTGGTGGTATGAGTGCTGCACCTGCCCAGGGGTGAAGCTGGCGCACAATGTAAGGGAGGTAAAGAAGTGTGCTTTCCCTCTTTTGCCTTTTTACTCTTGCCACTTGCAGCCACCACAAATGGTTGCCCCTCAGCCACACCACCTTTGCCTTGGAGCCAGCTGGGTATGGACTGAAATCTCCAAAAAACTGTAAGCTAAATAAACCTTTACTTCTCTAATTTTGGGTGTCAGGTATTTTGTCTCAACAACAAGAGAAAAGTAACCAAGACAACATCCAAAGGAAATGAAGTCACCATGGCAAAGAGACACCTGACTTCCATGTCCATTGCAGCCCTCATCAAAAGACATGGCCACAGCCTAAGGGTTTGACAGCTGGATATGGGTTGTGGATTTTGTCCCATTCCTGGGCTCCACCCCTTTGTTATCCTGGAAGGATAACAAAGATGTGATGCATAAACACAGTAGAGTACTATTCAGCCATAAAGGAGAAAGAAAGAGCCAGGTGTGGTGGTACAGGCCTGTAACCCCAGCACTTGGGAAGCTGAGCCAGGAGAATCACCATGAGTTTGAGGCCAACCTGAGGTACATAGTGAGTTCAAGGCCAGCTTAAATGACACAGTGAGACCCTGTCTCAAAAAACAAAAACAAAAAAATTAAAAATTAAGAAAAAATGAAGAAAGAAAAGTTGTCATTTGTAACATGTATAGAACCGAAGGTCTTTATGTGAAGAAAAATAAGCCAGGCATAGAAACATGAGCCCTGTTCATCACTCATCTGTGGGCCACAGCAGAGCTGACCTCGTGGCAGGCGGAGTAGGGTGGGGGTTATCAGAGGCCGGGGCCAGCAGACAAGCATGAGAAGAAGGGAAAAGGTTCTCTAAGCTATAGATAAAAGCAAGAGGTCCTGGTGAGCTACTGCACGGCAGGCTGACCACACATAATTATAATCCACTGCATATTTCAAATAAGCTAGAAGGAAAGATTCTGGATGTTTTTCCAGAAAGAAACAACAAATAAGGAAATGGTATCTAGTGTTCTGAACACTGGTACCCCACAAGTAACAGGTAGTAGGCCATAAATATGTGCAACTCTTACATTCTAATTAAAAATACTGTTAAGTTTCCCTTGGGGTGGACCTCACCTATGCAGGCTTTTGCATCTTTCCTGGGTCATCCATTGACTCACACAAAGACTGATTCACACGAGGAGAGTGCCCTGCCATGCCACCGCCACCGGGAGGGATGCAGGTGCAGGCTGCTCTTAGCAAAAAACCACCCACCCTGGGTTGAATCCATGCTCACACTTCAGGTGAGGAGCCCAGGAATGGGACGAAACCCTTTCCATGTACCTCACTGGCCAGGATGATTCCTGGTTACTCACACTCAAAATCCACAGCCCAATATTTGCTGTTGCTAACATGAAACTAAAATTGAGAGCCCAGCCTGTGGTGTTTTTCGTTCGACCTTCTAACACACGCAGATGTGCTTCTGAACCTTTCATCCATGGCTCTCTTTTAATGAATTAGTTTTGCCAACTTAGCCTTGATGCATAGCTTTCTCCAATGTAGCAGTATTCACTTTTCACTGATACTGTATGAGACTTTCTTTTCTTTTCTGTGTGTGCACGTGTGTGTATTCCTTCCCATTCAGCCACATCCCCAGCTTTATTTTTTTTAATTTTTAGACATATCTCAAGTTCAAGGCTGCTCAAACTTGAGAGGTTCCTGCCTCAGCCTCTCAGAGTGCTGGGATGATAGTCATGTGCCACCACACCTGGATGGGATGCTCTATTTAAATTTGGCTTTGGAAACACTGGAAAAGTCCAAGGTACAAATTGCAGAAGAGCCAATAGACCGGGAGCTCAACAAAGTCCTCAGGGACCATGAACTCTCGCATGTTGTGTAACACAAAAACTAAATTCTGATCATATGGTCCCGAGACCTTCACATTCCTTTACCACTATGCCCCAAAAAGTTATTTTAAAACTTTGAGGTATTTCCTTTCACAATCCTTCAGAGATTTAAAGGTGAAGTTGGCCTCGAGCATGTACACCCCCCCACACACACACACACCAGACACGCTCATTTCCTGAGCAATATCTTCCTTTGCTCCATGCCTGCTTCCTGAGCCATGTCCCGAGGGCCTCCAGGTGCCAGGACTGTCACTAAGTACAAGCAAGTGATGGAGACCTGAACTGCAGTGGGCCAGGACCCCATCATCCCTGAGACCATCGATATAAACTTTTCAGAGATCCAGCGCCTCCATCAGAGACACACAGTTCTCTCAGAGCCAAAGTGCAAAGCTAAAACGGGTATAAAGGGAATTTCCAAGTTTTCAGAAGGTCATGGTGAACAATAGGATTTTTTTTAAGCTATTAAAAACGTGTTGGCAGTAACCCTTGACACAAGTTGAAAGACGAAGCGTGTTGAAATGCGAGCCCTGCAACAGGGGTGCCCAGTCAGCTGCTGCTGGCCAACATGACCCCAGAGGCAGACTTCTGTCACCTGTGCTAGCCTTTCAGGTCCAGAGAATCTTCCTTTGATTAACTCACTTCCAGTGTGGGGCTGTTCAGTATGCTGAGGGCCAGCTCTGGACTTGGGACAGTGAAGGACAGGACTGCATCCCTCAGGCAAGCTGTCAACAGGAGCTGGACAGAGTCGCCAACTCAGGACCCTTTCTAAAGAAGCCCCTGGGTTTAACAATCCAAAATAACGCAACAGATTCAGTCAGGCAAAGGAATCTTCTCCTCCCAGCATATGCTCGGAACAGTGGTAGAACTTTAGTTTTTCCTTTAACTCTGAACTGTCTGCTTGTGTTATGCAGAGACTCAATTAAACCACTGATTCCAAACAATGGCTGACAAGTCAGTAGCTGTGATTATTGGTTACACAATAGATTACGCAAGTTCTCTGTAATCACTGAGAAGCTCTTCAAGGAGCTCCATCTGGCAGGACATGGTGGCACATGCCTGTAACCCCTGCACTCTGAGAGGTTGAGGCAGGAGGATCACAAGTGTGAACACTGCCTGGGCAATTTAAGGAAGGCCCTGCCTCAAACCAAAACAAGAAGAGACAGGAATGTAGATCAGTGCAGAGGCTCTGGGTTCAGTCCTCATTACCACCAAAAGCTGGAGTCTCAGGAGCCCGCGATCTTAGAGGAAGGTGATCTTGTAAGGAGGTGGGTTTCCAGGCAGCTCAGTTCATGAACACTGTGTAGTCAGTCAACAAACAGCTTCATGTTCTCCTCAGTACCCTGGTTCTGGATAGGTGAGAATTTATTTCAAGAGCTACACCAGGCCACACAATATTGAAAGGAAATAGAAACAGGTACAGGGCCTAAAGATTGAGAGCAAGTGATTGGTGGCTCCCTACCAAGTCCCTCTGACCTTGTTTTTCATGGAGAGAGACTTGGTAAGGAGCCACCAATCACTTGCTCTCAGAAAGGTCAGCTCCCACTTTGCTCTCAAATCAGGAAGCTCTCCTATTCTAGCAAACAATGCTTATCATTTATTAAGCACCAAATTAAATTCTTTCCATATTTTAATCTCGATTAAATCTCACACTGTCCCCCAGAAGTAACTGTCGTTCTGTCCCTGTAGATGGAAAACAAGACTGAGCACGTCAGACAAGGGATGGGGAATCTGCATTGGCAGCACATTTCTGGACGCCTCTGGTACTCTTACCACGCTTTAAAAAACTTTGATCACGCAGCTATAATCCCAGTGTCACACACTCTAGACCCAGCTACCTCTGAAAGGCCCACCCACCCACGGCCACATGAGGCTTTTGGGGGACATCCAGACACAAACCATAGCAAAAACACACCATGTCTTTACAAGCCTGCCTTCCCACTGGGTGTCACTAGGCCTTCACCTTAGCTTTTATCGTACTTCATTAAGACACTCGTCAAAGAGCGCTTCCAGACTGCTTTAGAAAGTGGTAAGAATAAGTATGTTTAAAGCAGGTGGGGGATGTTTTGTGGGAGATTATGTGGCAATGTTTCTTTTACTGTAATAAATTTTCTTAAAATGAGCATTCATTATGGGTTTTGATCACACTTTTTATTTTTATTATCCCAGTTCTCAGTAATCTTTGAATAAACCTAATTATTACTACTAACTTGATTTTTAAAAAGGAAAGAAAGAAAGTTTGCTAGCGAACAGCCAAAGCAGACAGAAGGCAAGGTTGTGTCTCTAAAGATACCAAAAGCCAGGGCAGTCGGGAAACCTTCAAATGCCACACACATCTGGAACGGTCCCTCCCTGCTGTATGTCTGCAAAGCTGCATTCCCAAGGAAACACCAGCTGGCCTTTTACTTTCTGTGAGCTGCTACTTGGCCGATGGGGAAGAGCGATCCACCTACAGGGTCTCTCAGGGCCACTGGAGTCAACAACACAACCAAGACATGACACAGAAAGCATCTGCATAATTATAGTTCTCACTGAGCAGGGCAGCCAAAGAGGACAGCTCCCAGCATGCAGGAGGGGACCCCACTGTGAAAGCCAGGGGTTTTCTGGGCCATCCTGGCTCCTCAGGGTTACCTGCTTTCCCAAGGCCAGGGCTCTGTAGGCCACCACAGAGGCTCTTGCTATCTAACCTGGGCATGCCTGGCCACCTGTCACCAGTGATCAATGCTGGATTCCCATGACTACTAACATGCAACACGGACTCACAGTGATTCTGGGCTCTGTACCTCATTTGGGCCACTGTGGCCCTCAGGTGGCCTGTCCCTCCTTGCCCATATCTGAGACATGAACAGTGACATCCACCCATCTCCCACAGCAGATGGGATCCTTCCACGGGTTCCTTCACTCATCCCCACATCCAGGAGCAAACTTCACCCTGAGGTAAAGGCAAAGCCAAACTCCTCTAAAGAATATACCAGGAAAGGAAGACAGACTCATTTATTCATTCAACAAGCATTTACTGGATGCCAGTTAGGTGCCAAGGGTGGGCATAGGATCCAATAGTCACTGAGGAGCAGGACTGGCCCAGTGCCTGACCCTGAGATGCACTGAAGGAACCAGAAAAATCTGCCAATAAAGTAACAAAGGAATGAGAGGTCATAATACATGCTAAGACCAAAATAAAACAGGTGATACAAGGAGCTAGCATGGGAGAGGAGAGAAGGGGTGCCTTCATCTTGGACCCCACCAGTGTCTGAGTGGGTGACCACTGAGGAGGACGACTGTGCTGAGCTGTGAGGGGGAATCGCACAAGGGCCCCAGTGTGGGCAGGGCCTGGAGTGACCAAAATGGAGAAAAGGCCAGCGTGGGGAAGAGGGCGCTACTGAGGAGAGACATGGGCGAGGACCCAAGGAGTTTAAACTTTACTCTAAAGCAGAGCGAGGCTGCAAAGGAGGTAACTCGTCTGACATACAGCCTACATTTTTCTGGTATGGAAAATGAATTGTGAGGGTTAAAAGGGCTTGTGCGGAATCCCACTAGAGACTGTCTGCCGCTGTCAGACCATCCCGAAGCTGGTTCTGGGCATAGCGCCATTGTGGGTGACTTTCCGGGCCAACTTGACTGGGCCATGGGGTGCACAGGTGTTTGATCAGATTTTATCCTGGGTCTGTCTTTGAGATGTTTCTGGATGGGTAAACTGAGGAAAGCAGGTCACTTCCCCTCAAGCAGGTGAGCCTTGCCCAATGAGTTGAAAAACTTTAGATAAAAACCACGCTGGCCCTCCTACAGGGAACGGGGACCCCTAATTGAATGCCTTCTAACTGAGGTGTCTGGCATCTGCCTCTGGACCCAAATTGAGCCTGCCTTTCCTCTGACCACATCATCAGCCCTCCTGGGTCTCCGGCTCTTCGTGGCAGCCTGGAGGACTGGTCTGGGATAGTCGATCTTCATTAGCCCGTGAAACATAATTCCAGACCCATGTGTATACGGAAAGCCAGACACACGCGGGTTTATCACCCTCGCTCTGTGCTGTGCAGAGCCCTAACTGACATCAGTGAATGTGCAGTGACATAACAGACCTGGCACATGTAGATAGAGGTTCAGGGTTAATGTGGAGATGCTAAGTTCATAGGAAGGTCTTTAACTAATAAACTCCTCCTCATCTTCGCCCACCAGTCAAGAGCATCTTCTTGCCCCTATTATTTTTACAGAGATTAAAGATTTCCTGAACAGCCTGGAAAACCATGTCCTATTGCTCTCACCCCAACAGATGATGCTCTAAAAGTCCAGGTGCAGGAGGTGCCATCTACATTGACTGATTAAGAACCCCATGAAGGCCATGAGTTGTCCCCTCAGTGAATTCTCTGCAAAAGCTCTAAACCAAAATTGAACCTTTGAGCAAATATCTCAACAACGTCTTTTATCCTGTGCTGTTTGCAAAGGAGATGAGTCTTAAAGAGCCATGAAATTTGAGAGTCAGGCATGCCCAACAGCGGGGACAAGCATCGGACAGTTCCCAAGCAGAAGAACATGATAGAGGAGTCTCTGCCTCCATTTTTGAGAAACCCCTCCTCAAGGGGTGCCCGCTCCCAAGTGCAGAAGCTGGAGCTCAACAGACACAAAATACCGCCTGTAAACACTGATGCTGTCCAAGCAACCTTTGGGAAATTAGTGGGGTCTTCATTCCGGAGAACAGGGGTGGCAGCAAGCTCTTTCCAAGCCCTTGGACCTCAAGGTGCAACAGAGACAGTTTGCAATGTAGCAAAGTAGATTTTTTTAAACAGTAATTCAAAAAATCTTCCTTTCTCACCTCAAAAACATGTCAACCCACCCCCCCCCCCAGTAAAAGGGAACGATCAAGATGGTGCCTTTGGTCTAGATGGAAAGGCAGGAAATCTCAGAAGCTCGGATTTGTCTGGCCACGAGTGTGTTTTTGGTTGTGCTGTGTTTACTCTTTGGAAAAATGTGGCATCCCATTTTTATTCTCAAAAGGCTTTAAATGCTTATTTAAAAAACGTTTTTTGAAATCAAATAGCTCTTTAAAGGCTGTATTTTGATGATTTGGTTGTAAATGAATGAGAAGCACATGGATTAAGTCACACATGGTTTTAAAGAATTACAGGCAAAAAAAGTGTCTAACGAGACACACTGAGAGCTTACCAAATTCAAATGTTTGAAGGAAAAAGTCACAGGACAAAGGCGAACGAGACAACTTATTTAATTGAAAGACTAACAAATGCTTGATCATCACTCTCAGGCATCTCAGTTTATCATTTTTCCCGAGGACCCTGTATGTCCACTCTGTAGTGTTCTAATTTAAGCAAACCACCCAAAGGCGCAATTATAAAAAAGAAATTCTATTCTGAAATAAGGGCTGGCAGGTAATATAAATGATGCTACCCTCCAGCCAGAGCTGAGATGAGCTCGTAAGATGGTTCCTCTATGTCATTCATGAGTTACCCATGTGGACAAACATTATGGCAAGGAATTTGGCAGGTGTTTGGTAGTATTTCTTCTTTGGAGAGTTGTCGCCCCTCCTCCCAACCCGGATGCTAATGCGGTGCTTTAGGTCAAAGAGGAGGATCTGCTTGGCTTTGTGTACAAAAGGACCAAGAGAAAAGAAGCAGGGTTTGAAGTCAGAGCTTTGATCCAGTGAGGTTTCTAGAGCTTTGATCCAGTGAGGTTTCTAGGGTTGTGCAGGGAGCAACCTGACATGAAGTGAATGGTGACAGGAGTGGCCAGGCTGAGATGCTGGACCAGAGGACACAGAGACAGAAATGCAGGACCAGTGCTGAAAGCAGAGACCACCTCGCGGCTCCAGGGAGCCTCAGGGCTGATCAGAGTAGACGGTGAACATGACAGTAAAGCGGATGCACTACAGTAAAGGGCGCGTGTCCACGAATCCCTTTCAAACGCCTCCACCTCACTTCAGACACGCTTATCCCACAATTCTTGCCACTTTCAGAAGCAGCTCTGATGTCTTCTTTCCTGGGTGTCTTTACAAGGTGTTATCAAAAATACAGTGACTGCTGCTGCTGATGCCACTCAACAAAAGACGGGCTCATAAAAACCTGGCACTGGTCCTCATATATACTCCCTGGATCTGGTGCTGTGCGACTTCCGGCTCCTCCCAACGTCAAGATGACCTTGAAAGTGAACCATGATGAATGGATTCCGGACATCAAGGCAGCCAGGACTGTGCCACTGAAGACACTCTCGTCACTGCTTCAGAGAGGGCCAAGAAGGGTGGGATAAGTGCACTCAAAGAAAGGGGGAGACTTTTGAGGTTAAGGGTTGTATTTTGCTCATTTTCATTGTCATTTATTACACTTCAAAATTCTAACTTTTGTACTCTCCTCAACCTTTAGATTACTACTATGTTTTGTAGATTTCCAATGTGCAAGAATTATTTAAATACATTTCAATTTTGATTTGTAACCTGAAGTTATTTGGACAAAGTCTCTATGAAACGAATTCATGGGGAAATTTTACATACGTTCTGTGTTTTACTTGGAGAAAGCTATGTATGCTCTTATTTTTTAGCTCGGTGGTATCAAAACTGTTTTCTAAACCACGTTTGTTAACTGAATCCTTAAATTTTTTATATACTTACTAAATATTGCCGCTATTGATCTACTATTGCCACACCCTCTATTACACCCTCTACAAATGTAAGCGATTGTACTATTTCTTGCTTCCTCTCCCTGTATTTATTTTTGCACACATAGACACATGTGCTTCTTATTTCTTCCTTTCTCACACAAAAAATATGTACATAGGGGATTTAGCTCAGCGACATAAACACCTGTCTTGCAAGCACACGATCGTGAGTTGGATCCCTGGTATGGATAAAAAAAAAATACTAAAGATGGTGAAATTATTCATGTTCCTAACCACTGTGGAAAGTCCAATTTTAGGATTTAAGTAAGGATTTTTTACTATGTTAAAAAGATTTCCATTTATTTCCATTTTTCCAGTTGTTTTTAGTAGTATGGAACTTAGTCAAAGGCTTTCTTCCACATTTATAAAAATATTTGTGATTGTTTTTCTCTTAAGACTAATTTTATAGTGAAGCATATTAATACATTTTCTAATATTAAACGATCCTTGCATTTGGCTAGAAATCACACTTAGTCATAGTTTATCATTTTCTTAACGTAGTTATGGAGTCTATTCGTTAATATTTTATTAAGGATTTTTGCCTCAATATTCATAAGTGATTTAGTACCACTATCTTTGTCAGGCTTAGATGTCAATGTTCTACATATTTCATTTAAAGAATTTGAGTAGTTTCTTTCATTCTATTTTTCAATATTCTGAAACCATTTATGTAACATGAGTTTTTTTTTTTTTTAATCTAAAAGAATGAGGTACATTTCCCCTGTGAAAACTGCTGAGTATTCCTTCGTGTTGGTTCCTGGATAAGTCCGCATGTCTGAAGAATACTGGTCTACGGAAACTTTCCATTTCTCCCAGGATCGGTTTCAGTAAATTTAATTTCAAGTTTATTTGCATAGCAATATGCAAATTAGAATTTCATTTGTTGCAATGTCTTATCATTTACTACTTTGTATATCTATTTTCTTCATTAATTTAGCTACTGGTTTATTTATTTCAATAATTTTTTTTAATGAATCAGACCTATTGATTACCTTAACCTGCTGTTTTCTACCTCACTAAACTCTGCTCAGAATTTACTACACCCTTCCTTATCATTTCCTTTTGTTTTCTTTATTGTTTTGTTTATGGCTCTTTAAGGTAGGATTTAATTATTTTTATTCATATAAGTGCTTGAGATTATTATTTTCTTGATGATGACTGCAGATGTGATTGTGTAGTCTCCACCATTACTTCCAGAAGGTCTGTGAATTGTGTTCCCATTTTCACTTTCCATCAAGATTTGTCTAATAAGAGGTTTTTAATACCCATGAGCATGTAAGAGTTGTCTGGGCTTTTAATCATTCTAAATATCCAGTTTATCACATTGTGGTTAGGGAATAACATTTATAATATTTCTACTTTATGGCACCTACTGTTTTTCTTACGACCTAAATCATGATTTTTTTAAATGAGCAAATGTAGAAGTGTGAAAAGAAGGTATCTGTTCTCTGTGTCTGCATCAGAAAACGGAAAAGTAAAGAGATCTACATATTTTCTTTTTTTTTTTTTCTGTCTTTTTGAGATAGGGTCTCACTATTCAATTCAGTTTGGGCTTGAGCTCACTTTGTAACCCAGGCTTGGTCTCAAACTCACAAGGATCCTCCTGCCTCGGCCTTGCAAATGCTGTGATTACAGGCATGAGCCACCACACCTGGCTAAATTTTCAAAACACCTGGCTCATCGTACCCCTCAACTCATAGTTTTGTGTTCTCACCTTTTCCTCTTCCCCTGACCTGCCTTGTCTTGCGAGTGCTATGTGTAAGTCTCCTGTTGGAGGCCCATTTCGCTCGCTCAAAGTCCCCTCTCACCCCGGCAGCCCCCGCTGTGATGTGCCATGTGCAGGTGTTCACAGCTCCTATCTCTTCCTTGCAAACCTTTGCTTTCAGTATATAATAAGATGAAGGAAAATGTTCCCCACTGTCTCGGTGAATGCTTTTAGGCACTGCGTCAGATGTGTCTGACAGCATGTTCACATCAGCCCAGTATTCATGGCCGATTATTTCACTTTCAGTCTTTGACTCCCAGCTCCTTACTTCCTGTCTGGCACAATCACGTAAAGCTGCAGTCACTGCCTGAGGCAGCCTGAACGCCTATTTTTTTCATAGATAAGTCAAGCCTATTTAGATGTATTAACATCGTCGTATTGTTTTTACGGCAAACTTTACATAATACTTACGGTGTTTCTTACAATATACCTTTTTTCTTTACCTTTTTTCTTAATTCCTTTTTATACCTAAAAAATTACTGTTTTCTAGTGGTTACTTTTGTCCTCGTGCTTTTAATCCCTTCCTTTCTTCATTTTGGAGCTCTGCACTTTATTTTTTAAAACCTCCTCCTTTTCCTGGGGTGCAGCCCATGCCCGGATCCCCCTCTTCTTTGTCTTCCTGCTCGCCTCCTTTTTAATTGCGTTCCTTCTGTTTTGTGCAAGCATAAGATTTGTACATTTTGCCCTTACACCATGCTGGCAGCCTTGGTCAGCAGTCAGTTTACTAAAGAATCAAGCTCACTCTTCTTGCCAAAGTTTT
Organism: Hydrochoerus hydrochaeris; assembly: GCA_004027455.1. Lineage (NCBI taxonomy): Eukaryota > Metazoa > Chordata > Mammalia > Rodentia > Hydrochaeridae > Hydrochoerus > Hydrochoerus hydrochaeris. The sequence goes on along the minus strand of PVLA01006613.1, from coordinate 25,699 downwards.
CTGTCATTTCGCAGTTACGTGAAGGTCACTTAATGGAGTTAGATTTCTGAAATGCCATTTCTCAGCTGAATAAGGCTGGGTTCCCCAGGCATCATCTGTAAGTGCAGTACCTTCTGAATCGTGCAGTAGGAAGCATTCGGTTTTATTTTGTTCTTCTGCCCTGACATGTGGAATAAACTGAATTGCGCTCCCCAGGAAAATGTGTCCAAGTCACACCCCTGCCCCTGTCCCATGACACAGATTGGAAACAGGTCTCTGAAGGTGTCTTTGAGGACCTGCGGGTAAAATTATCCTAGATTTAGAACGGGCTTCAAATCCAGTTGTTAGTGTCTGCATCAGAGAATGGAAAAGCAGATTTTGATGCAGGGGGAAACACATGCACCAAACAAAGGCAGTGCTGAGAAGATGAAGGTGAGATTAAAACGCTGAGGGCTTCAGGAGCCAGCGGAAGCTGAAGCGCAGAGGAAGAACCCTCCCTCCGCAGGGCTCCCAGGGCGCAGGCCTGCAGCACCTGGCTCTCAGACATCGGGCCCAGAACCCAGCGAACACAGTTCCGTGCTTAAAGCACCAACTTTGCAGCAACTGGCTAAGGCACTGCAGGAGACTGACACAGCACCTAAAACAAAACCTGGCCAGATATAAAATACTGGTCTCTCATCTTCTTGAATTCATTGAAATGCTGCTATTATTCTTATCTTATTTCAACCAGGCTTATCTCAGTTTAAGTTTTTATGAATTGGAGCTCAGAATTTTTCATTCATCTGTAGAGTCTAGTAATTGTATTACAATATATTATCACAAGTCAAATCTCCCGAGTTCACCATGGGTCCTTTTAATGTCTAGTTTTCTCTCATTTCCATAAAATTTTCTTCTCTTTCTTTTGACATATTAGTTCCACTTGGTTGTTATGCTGCATTTTCGGTCATCAGTGACTCCAATTATACTTAATTTGGATTTTCATTATCTTTTAATTTAATTATTTTTATTTTCTTCTAAAGATTATTTTTCCTTGTTTTCCTGTTGTTTTAAATGTCTTTTAATTGTCATTTGAGCCTTTCTCCATTGGGCCCCTTGTTATTTAACCTTCAGTTAAGAGCTTGGGGGGCTTTTTTTCTGCATCAATTTCTTTTCTGATTTCAACCAACCCTCAGTTCACTTTCACAGCGTTCACCATTTCTGTTCTTATCTGCATGTTTTTCACTAGCTCTAAATGCTTGATGGTTGCTGCCGAATTCCTGGGGAGCAGCATCCTCCTTACTGGTTGATTCCTTGGTAGAAATGCTCACCGGCTGAACAGTCTAGCTGTTTCCCCTTTACTCCTCCCAAGCTCTGTCCCTGTGGAGTTCATCCGACGACTGTGCTGCTAGAAAGCAGGATTTCTAGTTCAAGATCGCCCTCTTCCGTCAGTGCAGGAAAGTGCAGCTCGCTAGTGGCAGCCTTGTCAGTGGTGGGAGTGAGGAAGTCGCAGGGGTCTTCCTTTTTACTTCTGGAAAGTATCAGTTCCTCCTACTACAGATTTCCTTCCTTCCTTTTCACTTCTCCCAAGGAGAACCCTTTTCTCCGTCTGCTCATTTTCTCCTCCTCGTTCTCTTATCTCATTTTGAAAACCATGTTACACTGTACGTACATTGGACTATCACATTCCACTGCCCAGGCCTCTTAATTTGTTTCAGTTTATATATTTTTCTTTCACATCTTTCAATTTTTCATTTTACTTCCTTTTATTCCCCCTGCATAATATTGTCAGATAAACCTCGCAATTCATTCCTTCTCTCTTCAGCTCTGGCTGGTCTAATACATAAGTCTTAGTCCCTTTTCTGTTGTGGATAACAGCACCACAGACTGGATAAATGTACCAAAAGGGAGGTTTAGAGGGTGGCACACTCCTGTAATCCCAGCACTCGGGAGGCTGAGGTTGGAGGATTGTTGTGAGTTCGAGACCAGCCTGGGCTACAAAGTGAGCTCAAGGCCAGCCTGAACTGCACAGTGAGACCCTGTCTCAAAAAGATAGAAGAAGAAGAAAAAGAAGAAGAAGAAGAAGAAGAAGAAGAAGAAGAAGAAGAAGAAGAAGAAGAAGAAGAAGAAGAGGAAAATTTATTTGAGCTCAAGGTTCTAGTCCAAAGTCAAGGGACCAGATCTGGGAATGGATTTCTTGCTGGCAGAATTACCACACTCATGCAGAAACTCACAGAAGAGACAGGGAGTGTGTGTGTGTGTGTGTGTGTGTGTGTGTATCCTTTGGCCAATCTCTTTTCTTATACAGCCATGATCACTCACTGCAGGGGCTCCAGCAATGACTTTATCTAATCCTAACTACCTCCCAATAGCCCCACCTCGACACTCCCATCACACTAATGAACTCCCCCATTAATGCCTCACAATAAAGGCTGTCAACCAAAATTTCAGAGTGGACAAGTCACATTTAAATCATAGCCGTCTCCTGTGGAAACTGTTCCCCACATCCTTCCACAAGTTCTGACTATAAGATGGTAATAGTGTGTGCTCCACAGGCTCCTTGGGAGTAGGAAGAGCTTTGCAAAGCTACAGTGCTCCCAAGAGTTCCCAGTCCAGGGCAGGTCACTGTCTCCGCCCACCTGGTGGCTCTAACCAAATATCACCAAAGGAGTGGCTCATCCATAACAGAAGCTTGTCTCTCATAGTGCTGGGGGTGGGGGCTGACTGTCAAGGCACCCACAGATACGGTGCCTGATGAGCACCCGTTTTCTGGTTCATAACTGTGTCCTCTGTCTGTGTCCCCACATGGTAAATGGGCAGAGGTGACCCCCTAGAGCCTCCTCAGTCAGCGCTAATCCCATGCCTGACTTAACCGCCCCACTCCTCCTAGGGCCATCACGTTGAGGACACAGCCTCACCATACGGCCCGGGGGGACGCACACAAGCCAACTAGAGGTGTGCTCCTCCAGTGCTGGCCGTTACTATTGTGCGCTTGCAATACCCAGCTCTAGCTTTCAGTCCCATAAAACTTTTGTTTCTCTGCAGAGGTCCCAGTTACAGGCCCCAGTCTCTTCAACCTGTATCTACTTCCCATGACTCCAATTTAACTTCTGCTGCCACACACCCTTCTGACCTTATGTATTTCTTTTGGACTCTTGGTCTGTGTATGAGTCCAAAAGCCTCTTTATTATATGTCATGATAAGGGTAACAATAAATTCTCGAGCATTTATAGCACTTTTTGTGGCCTCTACTCTGAAGCCAAGATAGTCCCTGTCACCCTGAGAAGGAATTCCCTGCAGCAGCCCCAAAACTTATCTTGAGAGCTGTCTGGTGGAATTCCTTCCACCCAAACCCCAAGGACACGTTTGACCCCTTTCTCTCCCATCCATGCTGGATTATCCCTGTGCCACATCCTGGAGTGGTCTCAGTTCCAACTGAGGTGAAAATCTTGACAGCCAGCTGCGCGGGAGGAAGGAGACCTCCCAGCCTGGTACGGAGCCAGCTCCAGTGCTTTGAGCATAAGTGATTATTGATGGCATATTTTCCCGACTATTCAAAAGACACTGGATTTAGAAGTTCACCCTCAAATTCCCTATATAGATTTTATTATTTCTAAAACCCAAAAACAAATGATTGGAGCCAAGTAAGAGATTTTTTAAAAATTGGCAGCAAATAGTATATAGATTTGAGCGAGAGAGATCAATTCCAAAATAACATAGTATAAAAGTTAAAGAGAACTGGATCACATCTATTATTACTCAGAACGATTCAGGGCTGAAGCCCTTTTTAAAGGCTCTTGGCCAAAGTCAGCCAGGTTTTGGGGTAAGGCAGAGGACACTCAAAGGGCGCAGCACACAGGGCTAGAGAAAGACTCAGCCTGCACCAGGGCTCTGTAGGCAACCCTGGAGCCACAGCCATGAGGAGGTGTCAAAGTGAATGGCCAAATATCACAGAATCTACACCCAAAAAACGCCTGGGTTTTGTTTTTGTGTTTTGTTCTCCCTCCCCCCTGATAGTGAAAGGTCTGAGCTTTGCATGGAAATCTCTACAGTGCCAAAAAGGATCCCAGCAAGAAAGGGGGAGTTTCTGCAGCTGGGTTAGTGTGGAACTGAGTCTCCTAAAGGTTGCCTAGGAACCTTTGCCAAGCAGAATGGTAAATGGAGAGAAATGTTACCAAAGGTTACTGCTGCTACCAGTTTCTTTGCCTAGCTCCACAGTGGCTCCTGGGATGGACGCCGGCCCCAAAATGATTCTGGTGGGTACGGTATTGAATGCAGAGGTCGAATCTCACCTGCGCAGACCTCTGCCGGTAGGAGCAGAATTAATCCTCACTAAGCAGCCCAGCACGCTCCTGCCTCCAGCAGCACAGGTGGCCAAATTCAGAAATCACACGTCCTTTTTATTCCTGTGCGTTCTTGCCTACTAATCTGTAATTCCCCTGGCTAGAAAACTGCTCCTTCCTAAGGACAACATCCCTTGATTTCTCTGGCCATTGTTATTCACTGATATCAGCTGCTGGGGAGGAGCGCCTGGAGGTAGCTGTCCTCACCTTGTGGTTTGTCAGGAGCTGATGCAGCCCTGCCGTGTGAGCTGGGCTGGCCGGGCATGGCATGCACACAGCCAAGTCCAGCGACCAGACCAAGGGTCAAGGCTGCCTGCAAAAGACTCCTGCTTTCATCTTTGTCATCTCTGACTTGCAAACGTCTTTGTACATAGGTACTAGAAATACCTAAAGATATCTCGGACCGTACCACCACTGTGGATTTGGAAACCATGTTTCAGAGCTGACTCTTTATTGTGAGCAGGGAAAGTAATGACAAGGGGTACAACCTTTTTTATAGGACTAAACTTTCTAATCAAAGTTGTTTCAGCTTAACAAAGGTGTTGGGGGTTGTGGTTGTTGTTTTGCATTATTTGAGGATTGTGTTGATGTTTGACAATAAAACCTTCAGTTTTTAACTGACCTAGAAGTCCGTACTGATGGGGTGCCTAATCAAAGCAGGGTAAGTAGCAGCCCCTGACCATCTCCTTGCGCTGGGAACCTTTCAACCCCTCTCCTGTAGCTCTTTAGAAAATACACATTCCTGTGAGCCCTTTGCCTCCTCGCTGCTGCCTGCTGCCGTGCAATGAAACTGCTCCCCCTCTCCGGCTGTGTCTAGTATCCACCCTCCCCCGGCCCCAGCCCCTCCCCCAGCAGCATGGTTCCCGCTCTGCCTCTGTGAGGTCCACACTTGGATTCCACCTGTGGGTGCGCTTGGTCTTTCCGTGCCTGGCTGAGCAACGCTAAGGGGTGCGTGCTCTAGGGTGTTTGCGCTGTGTGGGCTGCACTCAGCGCCTCTTCTGTTCTTACCTGCTGGGAACAGGACAGATGTGGTCCCTGCCTACATGGAACTCACAGCCGGGGAAAACGATATATAATGCACAGTGCGCTGAAAAGAGGGGGCACAGTGGGGGCGGGGGACAACTCCAAGATCCTGACCTTAATGGGGACAGGAGTGACAGGGGAGCCAGGAGGGCGGGGAGAGGAGGGAGCACCGACAAAGCCCTGCACGACGAAGACCAGGTAACCCCCAGTCACTTGCAGACGTTGAGGACAGCAGGTGCTCATGTGAAGGACTCTGCCTGGCTGGTGGAGGGACACTGGGCTTTGTGCTGAGGGTGATGGGAGGAAGTGGAAATGGGGAGACATGATGGGAACACATTTCCAGCCACCAGCTGGCAGGGGGAAGATGCACCCAAGGAAGAAAGAGCTGATACGCAGTGACCACATGGATCAGCTTTGAGGACACAGAGTTGTTGCAGTACAGTAAAATCACATTTCCATTCCCACGTGCTGACCATTCCCAATCCCACCCCTGCTCTCTGCCATGAGAAAGACCTGCCGGGTTCCAGGGACCACAGCTACTGGAAATAGAAGCCAGCATCTAAGCTACAGCTCCACAGCAAACAGAACGGAAGCCAACCATGCAAGGGCTAGAGGGACAGACTGTGCAACCAACTCTGGGTGGGAGCAATGGCCGGGGACAGAAAGGAGCCCTGGAAGCAAGGCGGGCAGCAGTCAGCCCTTCCACTGGCCTTTGATCAGCGTGTATGCATAATCCCCATGTGGCCAGATCTCCTGCCAGATAGATCTTGAAGCCCTGCTGAATTTGATTACCTAAAAACACCCCGGGCCACACAGATCTAAGAAACAGAAAGCAGAAGAGCAACTCAAAGTACTAGAAAAGGTCCTCTGGACCCTTGACCATGGGGTAGCTGGCTATAGGAGAAGCCCCAGGGGGAAGCCAAGGCTTCTTGGGGGATGGAAGGACTAAGCCTCCCTCTCACGGAGACACCAGCACAGCCCCTTAGGTCAGGTCCTGGGGATGATCCCAAAGGGCAGGGCCAAATTATCCCACCCCCGTCCCCCGAACTGCTGGACTGTAGTCAGCCTTCCTGGGCAGAAGAAACATTGCTGGACAAGGTAGATGGGAGGAGCTGGCTGATATCAGCATTAGTGCAGAGTGTTTAAAAAGTGAGTGTGGAACTGAGGAAGTGTTTTGAAAGTGCAAGGGAACAGATTATCAAGTGAGCAAAGCTTTCTGCATCAATGCGAAGACTCCGGAGCTACGCCAAGCCCCTGCACCGCTGACAGACACAGATGAGTTTTTGGGAACACAGGTTAGTGATTCTCTCATAAGAAAGGATCAGCCTGATTTTGAATGTGGCAGAACAAAAAGGGTTTGTGTTTTTTTTAAAGTTGATCGCAGAAGCTGAATTAACTAAACAACGAATTTAAACAATCAATTCATAATTCATATTCAGACAAAAAGCCCAGTGCTCCCGGGCCTCCAGTAGGGAGAGAATTTCTCCCAGAACTGGTGTCACCAGGGCCATTTGAAAACTATGAAGGTGACCTCGGTACTTGGTCCTCTCAGGAAAATGAGTGCCAGGTTAGAAAAAAATCACATTTGTCGAAACAGTGAGGTACCTGGCACCATTTCAAAAGTGTGAAATTCTTGGTTCTTGCTTTTCTTTTTTTTTGGTGGAGGGGTTAAAGCAGGGTCTTTGCTATGTAGTCCAGGCTGACCTTGAACCCATTCTATGGCTCAAGCTGGCCTCAGACTTGTGTTGATCCTCCTGCCTCTGCCTCCTAGAGCTGGGATAACAGATGCACGCCACCATTCCCGGCTCTTTCTTGTCATTTCTTTAACTCCAGATGAACAACTGAAATTTACTCCACAGTCAGAGAGAGGACAGAGGCAGAGACATTCTCCACATCGTCTTTGACCCCTTCCCATCAAGAGTACAGTCTGGGCCACCTCCTCGTAAAGCCAGGCATTGCTCTGACCAATAGGTCTGAAGCACCACCCTGAGCCAGGCTCTAAGGCTGAGAACCTCTACTCCTGCTCAGTCTCTCCACCCTGGGGAAGCCACACACTGTTTAAGAGTCTCTGTTTCCTGTCATCACCACGCCTCGATAAAAACCAAGATGGTCATAGATTGTCTCTCCACCGAGAGAAGCCCGGCTCACCATGCCCAGAACTCTCCATGGACTGGAACATCATCATGGACATCCATGCAGCAGGACTATTGGACGATGCCAGACCCACGGGACATCGAAGCGCAGCCACACGAGTGACCTGAGTGGGATTTCCTAGCTGAGTACATCAACCCACAGGGGCACAAGAACCCCAACAAGTCGCTGTGTGAAGTTTGGGACAGCTTGCTGCAAAATGAATAGCAGCCTTTTGCCAAAATCCCAGAGCAATTCAGGAGTTAAAGTCTGCAGACCAGATCTGTGAGATACAGCAGCCTTGAACCATGCATCTATTTAAATTTGGATTAAACTTAAATGATATTTAAAATCCAGTTTCACAGTCACACCAGCCACATTTCCATAAGGCAAAAGCCACAGTCTTCAGGAGTTCCCGAAGCCGGCAGAGCAGATCACAAGACCCTTTCTTGCTCACACACAGGTCCACCAGACAGCGCCCGTCCAGGCCAAGCCAGGGCTCTGTCCATGCTCATTGGAGAAAGGATACTTCAGAAAACAAATCAGAAGCGTCCCTCAAGACCCAGATCTAACTGAACTGAGGAAAGGAGTGATCAGAAGTGCTCACATTTGAAAGAGAGTTGGCAAAACTTATCCGGGGAGAAGTAGTCGATGCACGATGCACGAGTCTTAGAAAGAAAAACTTTCTTGGGTTCATCATGTCCCCCAGCAGTAACTGGTCTTGTTTTGTCACTGAACTTGGGAGAGACAAAGAGGGAACTCAGCCCTGCTTAGCCTCGAGGAGCCACAGCAAGCTGGCTGCTGCAACAGAACAGGACACGAAGGCTTTGCCTGACAGAGAATCATTAAGATAAATCAAGTGAAAAAGAGCAAAGCTCTGGGACCTTGGCAGAGAGCCATGAGAAATGTTGCTTTTTCCATTTCGCGATTGCCTTTGTTCCTCGCGGAACATTCTGCACCTCCACGGATGTCCACGTATACATCAACACGGGAGAGCTCAGAAAGACAACAGACAGCCAGGCACCGACCAGCTCTTCACCCGTGCAGGCCGGCTACACCTCAGAAAGAGGCCATGAGGACGGTGTCATCTTTATAATCCTTTTGGGACCGCTTGATGAGTTTGCTAAAGTGAAGATCAAGCTATGCAATTTTAAAAGTGATGGCTTTTGATTGACATTCAGGCTGATGAGGTGAAAATTCAGGACACGGGAGAATTACCCAGTTTTACAAGGCATTTCATTTTCTCTTGTGTGGACCCCAAAAAAGAATTTCTGCCTGTGCCCTCCCCCTCGTTTTTCTTGGCCTCAAGAATGCTGCTTCTCCTCCTCGAACAATAGGCCTTCACCACTGGGCAGCTCCACAAATGCTGCACGCTTACTCCTTACTTAGGGTAAGTGGGAGAGGGTGCACGTAGAAATAACCCAGAAATAGAGGTCCTGGGGCCATCGTGAGATCTGCAGCACAACCCAAGACCTGTTTGGCAACCAGAACCAAAACTGAAGACCTCTTTTCCAATAAAACACTCCTGGTGTTGGGAAATAATCTTGTATTTGCTCCCAGGGCAGACAGGACGGAGGTCTGAACTCTCATCTCAGGAGCCTCGAAGATGGAGCATCACATGCAATTTGTCAGAAGGACCAGTTACACAGAGATATGGGAATCTAGCCTCTGGGGGTGTTTTTATCCTGCTGCATACAGAGGATGAATTCCCGCAGAGACCAAGGCCCACAGAGAGCAGGGAGCACACTTCGGTTCCTCTAGGGAATGCACTGAGTGAAATGACCTCAGGGAGAGCTCCAAGACTCTTGGATGGTTCTGCTTACACACACCAACTCCAGACTTTACACGCAATTTCTGCCTTACTATTGTTTCTTTTCTTGCCTACATTGAAGTTAGAGAAGGTTTGTATGATAGCCAAAAGAATTGCCCTGCAATTTTTAAAGAAAAAATTTAATATCTTTGAGTTTAAACCAGGCATGGAAAATTTCAACCCAAAAGATTAAATATGGAGAAAGTTCCTAGCAGATGAGGACTAGAGTTACAATGGAAACCGCATTGTAGACAGTAATACACTGCACCCTTACTAAAAATGTTGCCGTGCATGTAGTGCACGGTGGATTCTGCTGTGTGCCATGAATTTTTTGAGATCAGATACAGGCATTACGTTGAAGATGTCCACTAATGCTTGCAAAACATTTTACTTTCGTAAAAGACACAATCCTTCTCCATAAAAGACACTGAATACAAATTTGTTGCATGAATTAAGTTCAGATTTCATTAGTTCAGGTTTGGGGATAGGCTTACCGGGGTGTAGAATTCAGGTTATCTTTCCCAACTGCAAAGAAAAATTCTGAGTCCCTTAAACACTGACAGCCATGTGCCATGTACAGAGGCGGGCATATTTAAGTTGTAACCATTGTTTTTTTTTTTTTACTTTAATAAGTCATCTGTGTACAAATTCATTTGCTGATAATGAATTACCCTGTCCAATGACACACAATATCCACTTACATTGAAGGAATTTGGCCCTCTTCTGTTTTGAGACTTAAACTTCGCATCCTCATTTTCAGTAAGGGAAGGCAGGGAGAGGAGGGCAGAGAGGAGAATGCACCTCAAATCCACCTCGCTCAGCGGTGTAACCGCCCCTGAGGAGCGGGAGCCCTTTACTTCCAGCAGACACCAACACACAACGGACCGCTGTGAGCTACAGGATGTGAGTACAGCGCACGCGGGGATCTGGCCATTTATTGACTGCTATCTGCTCCGCAGCTTTAAGAGGGGCTTGTGCATAACCAGCGCTTAACAAATATTGATTGAACTCTGCCATGAACGCTTAAACAACACCAGCACTCAAATGTCCCAAAGAGCAGGGTTAAAGCTGTTTTAGCAGAAGGAGGCTCCCCAACTCTGGTGCTGTCTGGGCTGGGATTTGTGGGGACCTGAGTGACGTGTGTGGGTCCTTTGGTACCACATGAGGTGGGGGAGTTGAAGGAATGAGATGCCACTTTCCTGCAGGGACCGTGCCTCCGATCCGCAGGGTCCAAAGCACTGGGACCACCGACTGTGCTGGGATTTCTGACTCCTCGGAAAGGGGTGAAGTTCACCACTGTGGGCAGCATAGGCACTCTTTTTAGAGGGCGTTAGAAGGGGCTTCGGGGACCTGGGCTCATGTGAAGTGATTCTGAAGGGAGTGTAAGGAAGTCGGGCTTTGCTTGGGACCAGGCGCTGCCACAGTCTTTCTGACTGAGTCTCACATGACAGAGGCCGAGAGGGTAGAGGTGAAGCCACACGCTCCGGTGACTGCGGGTCAGGAACCGTGTCCACGGTGAGGTTTGGGTACGTCCTGCTTCCAAGATAAGCACAGCCTCACCGGGGTGCTTCCCTGTCTCGGGACAAGACCCATTTGTCAGAGTACTGGCAGGTAAAGAATCCACCTAATTTTTAAGTTGTCTTAGTCACCTTCTTGTCACGAAACACAATAAGCGACACCTGCAAGTTACAGAGGTTTACTTTGGTTCACAGTTTGTAGAAGTTTCAGTCCATAGGCCAAATGAAATTAGTAATATTTAATATCAAAACATCAAATCACAAAGCTAACAAACAAAAATTATACAACAGTAAAACCTAGTTTGAAAAATACAACAAAAATAGATGTGTCTTACCAAACATGTTTATGAAAATAAACTGTGAGTCCAGCATTCAACCTGCATCTAGTTGCCAAAGTGTAGACCTCCTAGAGCCTTCAGCAATGGTCCATGGAGATCTACGTCACAAAATGTCAGAGGCAGGAACTGCCGTACCGAAGGACATTCCTCAGCAGCCAGGCACAAACGCCGCTGTTTCCACCGCTGATCATGAATAGGAGCAAAAGCGTTCTCAGCAGTAACGGGAAAGAGCTCAGTGTGCAGGGAGCGACCACACTCTCGCCCTCTGAAAGCCAGGGTCTGCCGGGCTACATTGTCTGTCTCTTCTGTCAGCTGTGTGCTCCCACCATCACACCCTTCCTTCATGCTGACATGAGTCTCGTGTCGGGGGCTCACCCAGCACAGCTCGCGTGGCACACACACCTTTTGTGGAGGACAGTGGGTAGCATTCGGAGGAGTGTTTCACCGAGGATGAGCGAGTCCACCAAGGGAGCAGAATGTTGCATCCGTGGGTGGTGCTGGAGTCGCGGTCACCTGAGGAAGGGAGAGGACAGAGGTGCCGCGCAATTTCTAAAAAGTTCACTTTGTGTGCATGTGTCTATGAATGGTGCCTTCCAAAGCATGGGGCTCAGAGCGGGGACCCCACTTGCTCGTATCTCTGGCCAAGATCTTCCTCTTCTCTTGGAGAATCTGCCAAGTTTGACTAGAGGAGAATCTGTGAAGGCCAAGCCTTTGGAGTCTCCAAAACCCTGAAAGAATGGGGGGAGGGTCCCGGACTAGAGAAAACACATCAGAATTTGGAGGCCACAGAGAGAGAGACATCGGGGAGAGAAAACGCATAATTACACTTTCTCTGAATGCTTAAATGTGTAAGGTTTGGTGTACCCCAGGGGTGCCAGCGCTGTCTGCACTGGACAGTGCTTTTGGAGGCATGGCTGACCTATTGTGTAGTAACTTTTTCTTCTGCCTGCAGACGGTTAGATGTTTTGGACCAGTGAAATCCAAAGGGCTAGGGGGAGGGGAGGAGAAGTCCCCTTTCTGGAGATGTTCTGATGGAGACTGAGGACCACCTCTGGGGAGAAAGGGGGAGTACCCCTCTCACCCCATGAATTACCAGAAGTTTCCACTGGGGATCAGCAGTGGCAAAGGGACCACACATACCAGCAGAGTCCCTTGAGTTTCATTGCACCCCACCCACACTATCAGGGAACCCCACAGAAGACAGAGACCAAGCACAAGGAGATTCCTAACACAGGTTACTCTTGAAAATTTCTCAAAATTCTACAGAATCACCTTTCACAATTCAGAACTCTACACCCATGCCGCTTCTGCCAAATATTTAAAATCTGATATGGCTGGGGACCATATTTCTGACATTTAGAAGAGGCAGGCTTTTCCCAGGGAGGTAGCTCTATCTCTTGGAGATAACAGAGACATGAGGATTAATTAGTTACTAATTTTAAAAAGAGTTAAGACATAGATCCATTGTGATCAGCTGCTGAAATTACAAGGATAATATGAATATTTGGTCTCAAGGATCTCAGCTGTGTTTATCAAAAACTGTTACTCAAGAACAAGGCAAGGATGTACACTCCCACCACTCTTTTTCAATGTAGTATTGAAATTTTGGCTTCAGCAATTAGGCAAACAAACAAACAAATGAACAAAAAAAAAAATGAAGGAAAACCTTGAGGCTTTTGTAGGTAAAGGAATACAACTTAAGATTAAGCCCGGGAGTAAAAAGGTTCAGAACCACTTAGGTAAATAGTGGGTTGCACCCCTAACTTAAAAACTAAAGGAGTTGTGGGACCCAAAATGTACTTCAGATTTTCCTTGTTTGCAGTTGATATGATCTTTTTAAAATTTATTTTAAAGAGGGTAAAATTAAACATAACAAAACAGAACATAAGAAAACAATGTAAGAGACACAGATTTCAAAGCTGGAGTTCTTCACTATTTATCATATTGTCTCTTGTTTTCTTCCAAATAGTTGACCATATCTTCACATACAGTGAATTCATACAAAACAACATAGTATAAAACTGATCCGAATAGGATGATGAAGGCATTTTAGGTCTTCAAGACCTGACAATAAGAAAGTCAACAATGGCTGTCGTAGTGTCTCTCATTCTCTTTAAAATAGCTGTCTATATCATCACATATGTTGAGATTAAAAACAAAATAAAACAGACTAAAATCACTCTGAATGAAGACTAATAGTATTGCTATATTTCACATCATGATGCTACAGTCAGCACTGGATACCTTAGTGTCTCTTTTTCTTCAAATTAGTTGTTCACTTCATCATGCATTATATAATCAGTTCTCATAAACTGTTTAGAAGTTCTATGCATGCATGAGTCTCTACATGTATATCTATCCTTTCTGTATTAGAGGGAAAAATAAAACAAACCAAGACAAAACCAAATAAATTCCTAGAAAAACACGAAATGAAAAAGTCATATAAAACCACAATACAAGGTGATCTACAATGGTTACTATGATGTCTCTTGTTATCTTCAATAGAATTGTCTGTATCATGAGGCATAGTATAATTGAACATAGCAGTACATAACAATATTACTAAAAACAAAGCATTGGAGACACTATAAGACTTCAAAAGCAGGTAATAGTCCAGCCAGAGTGGGTATCCTAGTGAATCTTGTCATCTTCAGAGTAGTTGCCTATACTCTCAGATTTGATACTATCAATCATAACAGATTCAAATAAAATCAGTCAATACAAACAGCGATCTAACAAACCAGATTCAAATAAGATCAGTCATAATAAGACAGTGTAAGTAAAATAGGGCTTCAGATTAAGTTAACAGGAAATTAAGGATGGTTACCATAGTATATCCTGCTATTTTTGGAATAGCTGTGTGTGCCCTCAAGTCTAGTAGAAGTAGACAGACTGGAAAGAATATAACCAAACTAAGAGTGATAAGAACTATGTGGATTTTAAATCTTGATACACTATTAACAATGTCCTCTGCCTTCCTTTTTTAGACAGTTTCTCCCCTTTCACTTTCACAGGGTGCATTGTATATTTTGGGTCCCACAACTCCTTTAGTTTTTAAGTTAGGGGTGCAACCCACTATTTACCTAAGTGGTTCTGAAACTTTTTACTTCCGGGCTTAATCTTAAATTGTATTCCTTTACCTACAAAAGCCTCAAGGTTTTCCTTCATTATAGCTGAGAAGTTCTCCACTGCACAAAAGTGTCCTGTCTTTCCAACCTATCTGCAGGTGCTGGATGAGCTGCCCTTATTTCTCTCTGGTTCTCTGTCACACAGAGCATTGTTTTCTCATATTTGACTTTTGGACCATAAACCCTCTTTCAGGTTAATTATATTTCCTATACAGAGCATCTCGATGGACCCTATCTCCTAATCTACTCTGCCTGTGTTTCTTTTTCTTAGTGTGTCAAGGCCTTCTATGTTAGAGATTATAGCCAACCTTCTCAGTTTCATTTCTGCTGTGCTATTTTTCTGCCATTAGTTGTCTACTTTTCTCCTTCATTCCACCATCTGCCTCATTCACTGAGGCCTCTCTGCCACTGTTCCTGAAATCCTGATGGGTTTTTTTTTCTCCCTCTCTAGAATGACCTTTGGTATTTTTTGTAGAGTTGGATTGGTGGTCACAAACTCCCCCAGTTCCTCTTTGTCATGGAAGCATCTTGTTTTTCCATTAATTATGAGATACAGTTTTACAGGATACATCAGTCTGGGTTAGAAGTTATTTTCTTTCAAGGCTTGGAATACTTCACTCCAAGCTCTTCTTGATTTGATGGTTTGTGTTGAGAAGTCTGTCATGATTTTGATGGGTTTTCCTTTATAGGTGTGTTTCTTTTCTCTGATGGTTTTTAATATTCTGTTCTTGGATGAATTTCTGGGATCTTGATTATTACATGTCTGAGTATAAATCTGTTTGTGTTGTAGGTGGCTGGGATTCTGTATACCTCACACATCTGAATATCATTTCCTTTTCCTGTGCTTGGCAAGTTTTCCTTAATTATTTCTGTGAATAGCCTTTGTATTTCCTTTGTGTTTATCCCTGCTTCTTCACTCACATTTTTCATTCTTAAGTTATAGATCCTCTTACCGTCTTCTAGCTTTTGTATTGTTACTGCCTGTTTCCTTGTTATTTTTAAGAGATCTTTTCTTTCACATTCACACATTGCAAACCTATCTTCAAGTTTTGTTAATCTATCTCTAGTTTCTTTCAGGCAATTTTGCCAGCTTTCAGTGGAGTTTTTAATTTCCTGGTAATCTCTTTGAATCTGTTTCATGTATTCTAGGTTTTTTTATATTCTTCATCGAAGGTTTCTCTCCTTTTTTGTGTTCCTCTATTCTTCTGTCTGTGTCTTCTTGAGAGGTACTTAGTATTTCTTTTATTAATCTTCTTATATCTTGCTTTACTTGTATTAATATTTGTTTTGAGCTCATCTATGATGTCATGAAGATATCTCTGTATATCAGCTGATGCCATGTCCAATATTGCATGTTTGCTGCCCTCAATCTCTTCTGTATTTACCTCTCCTGGACCAAATTTCCCTGGGTTGGCTGGAGGCTTTTTCTTATTTCTTTCTCCTGTCATGTTTTTTGTTTCTTCCATACAGATATATGGTGAAGGTCCCAGACCCTTTTCATGTTGGTTACAGTTCTTCTGAAGCACACTGGCTAGGGATTGCTGCCTTCTCCAATTTGCTGTTGGTCACTGAGGTGCAAGCAGGGGCGGTGTAGGTTGGCCCCTCCCCTCCAAGCCAGTCAACCAGCGGGGTCTTCACCATGTTAGTGTGTGCCACATGGATGGAACTGGTTCAGGTCAACTTCAGGGACAATTTTGTCCTTGGCTTTGGGTCCCTGCCAGGGACATGACCCAGCCCAATCAGATCCCACCAATCTGTTCTGGGCAGGGAGCAGCTGACTGAAGTCACTGCCATTGCTTGTTCAGGCCTGTCCTGCCCAATACCTGTATGTCCTCCAGTCAGTCACTCCCCTCCTACATGGAGGGGGACAAATTCCAAACACTCACCAGAGGTTAGTGGAGGTCTCCACACCAGCTCTGTTCTCTGCTGGGCTTGCCAAACCCCAATTTCAGCATGACTACAGCTCCAGTGAGAGCACTGCCTTCGTGAGTTGGGCCAGCTCTGGTGAGAGTGCATCTGGCTCCAGCCTTCTGTCCATGTTTTTCTTCTTTTTTTTCTCTTTCTTTTTCCTTAGTTTCTTCCTGGGTCATGAGAATCCCTCTCCATTCATCCAGTCTTCATGGTGGTAAAGTCTAGCATCTGAGCTATTTCTCTCAGAGAGGTTCTATAACTTGTTACTTACCGATCTGCCATCTTACAGCACCATTCCAGATGATATGATCTTATAACTCATAAGATCCTAGAGAGTGTACCAAAAGACTTTTAGGGGTGGTAAGTAAATTTGGCAGTATAACAGGACATAAAATCAACATTAAAATATCAATAGCTCTCCTATACAATGATAATGGAATAGCTGAGAAAAAAATTGGGAACACAATTCTATTCATTATGGCCTCAAATTAAATAAAATACCTAAAGATCATCTTACCCAAGAGGTGAAATACCTCTACAGTGAAAATTTCAGAACACTAAAGAAAAGAATTAAAGAAGATAGGTTGACACACCTAATATTATCAGAACTGCCATGTTACCAAAAGTGATCTACAGATTCAATGCAATGCCCATCAAAATACCAATGACATTCTTCAGAGAATCAGAAAACAGCAATCTTAAAATTCATATGAAAACAAAAAAGACCTAAAATCACCAAGGTAAAAACAGTAAAGCTGAAGGAAACACAATATACCAA
This sequence comes from Hydrochoerus hydrochaeris, assembly GCA_004027455.1. Taxonomy (NCBI): domain Eukaryota; kingdom Metazoa; phylum Chordata; class Mammalia; order Rodentia; family Hydrochaeridae; genus Hydrochoerus; species Hydrochoerus hydrochaeris. The sequence continues at coordinate 8,766 of PVLA01006613.1, read as the reverse complement.
ATTTTAAATTATTCTACAAAGTCACTGTAACAAAAGCAGCATGGTACTAGCACAAAAACAGATCAACCAAACAGCATCAAGAACACAGAAGCAAACCCGCATGAGTGTAACCATCTGATTCTGGACAAAGGAGCCAAAAACATACACTGGAGAAAAGACAGCCTCTTTAATAAAAGGTGCTGGAGAAACTGGGTGTCTATGTGTAGGAGATGGAATCTAGATCCCTATCTCTCACTCTGTGCAAAAATCAATTCAATACAGATCAAAGCCGTAGAGGATTTACCAGCCAGGATGCAGAGTATCCATTTCCTTCCTTACACTCTGGAGATGAGCAAGTTTTCATGATTTACTCTTTGGCATCACCAGGACAAAAGGGTAAACCAAGTCAGAAGATTGCTCACCTTTCTTCCCTGTGTCAGCAAGTAGCACTGACAAGACAGCCTTCAGGCAGCAGGCAGACTGTAATGTCACCAACGCTCCTCAGTATAAATGTCACTGTCACAGATACTGCCTCCCAGGGCCCAGGAGCCCAAAGTCACAATTCCAAAAGTTTACCAAGAGTTTGCCATGTACTGACACTGTCTTCATTGTCTACACATAAGCGATAAACAGAAAGCTCTGCTGCCTCTGCCCAGCATACACACAGATGCACGTGTGTACAAAAGCAGATTTTCAGAACAGTGTGAAGGCCTGATGTACACAGACCAAGATGCTCTTTGTGTCCCCACAAGGCGCCTGTTCATCCCGTCACCTTGGAAATATACTGAGCTTCGGAGACTTCATTTGGTGACATTTCTAAAGCGTACCTCAATGCCATCCAAGCCACAAGACATCATTCTCTATACTTAAAGATTACACTGCCTAGGTTACACTTATTATTTGATAAAACACTCAGCTATAGAAATGGAAGCACACACAACACACACTTGCCTTTCTTCTTACACAAGCATTGAGATTAGTGATGTTGGAACTAAAGTGGATTCTCAAACAGATTTTTATTTCCTTTCTTTATAAAGTCCCAAATATAAAAACCCCTCCAGTGTCATGATGAGAGAGGGAGGATCCCCCTTCCCCACTTTTAGAGTCACAACTGCAAAACAATGTGCAGTTTGCCAGCTACATGCACTGTAAGTGAATCTCACAGACATAAAATCCAACATTATAAGACAAACAGAAAGACACAACCACAGGATTGAGTTTTACAGCTTACAAAGTCTAGACAAAGTAGAAAAATCAAAGTCTGGTATTTAGGGATGTGTGCTTCAATGCTAAAGCTAGAAATAATAGCAAGATTTAGGTCTGCATTGCAAGGAAGGGCGGAAATGCTGACAGTCCAGAGCAGGTGCTCACCTTAAGAAATAAATCAGAAACACCCTGGGCTTGCGGGTGGGTGAACTTTTCTATTTCTGTATTATCTTGCATGATGTAAAAGCTGGGAAAAAAATAATTTGTGGATCCAATTCTAGCAAGTCTTTTAAAAACTAATAAAAAGCTAAAATTCTCTCACATATTAATTCCACCGTTAGAAGTCTATCTCATAGACAGAATTTATTAAAAAGGCTCATCGCTCATGCTATTCACTGGAAAACTATTACTTTGGAAAGGAATATAAAGTAAAATCCAACCATAAATAAATGGTTTAAATAGCTTATATTTATAAATTATCTGCTCTAACTATAAACACAGTGTAAATATGACTGTATTTTTAAAATTTTACCACTGAAAACCACACTTGAAAGATGTACAGTAAAATAATAAAAGTAAGTCTGGTTAGTAAGATTATTGTCAGGTTTTCTCCTTCTTTGTGTCTTACCAGATTTTTTTTCACTTTAATTAGTGCTTATTACCTTAAAATTTTAAAAACAGACTGATGCTCAGCTTGCACACGTCTGCTATACACTCATGATCTTTCCAAGATGAATTTATCTCTGAATGTGCAACTTTTTGGTACATCTTGTTGACTTTTTCAAAGGCTCAAGTGAACCTATAATCACCCATTCAATAGATAAAGAAATAGAGGAGCACAAAGCTTGAGGAATTTGGCACAAGTCACTCACTCAGGAAGGCAAAGTGCTATAATCTGAACTCATTCTTGCCAGTTCTCAGTTAGAACCAATGTAGGAGTCTGTCAAAAGCCTGGAATAAAGTATACACACACACACACACACACACACACACACAGTGTTTTTTTCTTTCTAGATAATTTCAGGGGCTCATGAGATCTACAGTGCTTATACACATATCCTGAGGGTCAAGCTCTGGCCGTACAACATAAACATCAGACAGTCATAGGCCACCATCTGGTACCTGCTTAAATACTTAGAGAGTAATTAGGACAAAATTTATCCCCCTCTTCCACATGAAAGCTGTGGAAACAGGCCCACTGTTGACCACGTGAGGTCTTCAAGGACGGTGGATCTTCCTCCTTCCTTGCCGTCACTAGAACAGTGGAAATCTTAGGAGGAAGAACTCTCAAGCAGAGCAGACACATCCCTTCACCCTTCCCTGCTGTGCAGAGAAGCTGGAGGGTGCTTCGCATTGACCTCCTCCCTGTGGATGGCCCTGACCCAGATGTGGGAAACAAATCCACAGTGGAAGCCACAGGGACAGCTCCGGGCTCGAGCCCAGCCTCCCCCAGCTCTGCCCTGGCCAGGGGATGTAAGATACTGGGGGAAGAGGATAAAGGAGACTCCAAGGCCTTGACACGCTTCTTTCTGGGCTTGCCTGGAAACTCCCAGAGCATCACACGGGGCCAGGCCATCATTCATACGTATCTGGCCGTGGTCTCTTCCCAAAACAGGCTCATTGCATGAAGGCTTATTTATGCTGCTCCCTACCCACCATCCTCCTTCCCCCTAGAGACTGAAAAGCCGGCCTCGGCCTGGTGATGGTGAAGTTTGGAGACATCTAGGATGTCACATGGCCCAGGGCAACCTGGCTACTCTACCGCAGCCAGGGCTAACCCCAGCCAGCTGCCCTTCAGCCGGGGGTCCCTCTGCGGCCATGACCTAGGGAGGAGACCATCACCCACCCAGGCCATATGAGGGGACTGAGCTCTGACTAGGAAATACGAGTGGGCCACCACAAGACTCTAATGAACTTCTGTGAACCCTTCCTCTGTGCCAGAAACTATGAGCTAACTGCTTTCAAATAGTGTCTCTCAACAAACCCAGCGTCCATGAATCTTCGTTTCATAAGTGAGACAGCTGGGTAAAGAAATTTTCCCATGAACACATTCAGCTTTGACTTGTTTGCTTTTGAGAATCTCATTATGTAGCAGAGGCTGGCCTTGAACTTCCAACAATTCTCCTGCCTCAGCCTCCTGAGTGCTGGGATAAAGGGAATAAACATACCTCCACACCCAGTTTTGGCTTTGACTCTTGGTGAAATAAGAGCCATATCGCGCTCAGCTTTCTACCACAGCCAAGCGCATCCTAGCTATCAAGGACACGCCTTTCCAAGCAGGAGTTGAAAGCAAGGTCCCTGAACCACAATCAGCCAGTGAGTCCTGCCAGACCCATCCTGCATCTGTTTTGGGACCTGAACGTGTGACAATTTTTTGTCCGACAGTCAAAGGCCTCTGGGCTTCTGTTTTCTATAGAATGTCAAAGACACTATCAGACCCTTCCACTCCCAAGCTTGTGTCAAGAACAAAAGACTCAGAGGAGGCCAATGACACAGGAGTCCCACTGGACGCCTTCTGGGCCCAAGCCCAGGGAAACCAATCTGGAGGATAAATTCAGAGCTGGAAAGATGAGGGACGGAACAGTGGCTTTGATGTTATGATAAACAACCAACAAATTTCAAGCTCCTAAAATATAAATGCTTACTACATAAGATGCCTCCCTCATTGCCCCTTTGTTCTAATTTCTGTTCTTATTTTATCATTTCTCCTATGAAGCTTCACATTTTAAATGTTTTCTTAAGTCAAGAAAAATTCTCATAAACTGTATCAGAGGTTAGCCAAGGGCTGGTTAAGCCTCATGCCTGTACCTCACCCTGAGAATTCCGGGAAACTCCATTTCCCAGGGTTCCTTGCAGTTAGATAGGTCTGACATCAACCAATGAGGTAGAGATGGGAAGAGGTGAGTAATTTTCAGGCCCGACCCTAATGCCTGCCTGAAAATTTCCCCCACTGACTCAGGGAGCTATGGATTGCCAAAGTCAGAGTCCAAAGCTAGTGATCTACCTCCACCCACAGCCTGTGACAAGTGCAAAGTGTTTTGAACGAAGCCATGGAGCTTTTGAGATTGTTATTGCAATTAATACTATTTAAACTGACTATGCAGCAAGAAAATGAACATTGTGCTCCTTCTGAAGAGCGGCAAGCAGGAACAAGGAGGAAAAGCCATGCGGGAAACTCCAGTAAAGACTGAACCAAACCTACACACGAGAACGCCTCGAGGTTGCTTGTAAATCCGGGCAGAATTCCCGGCACAACCTTCCGTTATGCATTCCTGGTTCCATACATTTGGCTTTTCAAATTGAAAAGATGCCAACATCCTGTAATATCTCAGGGTTTGCTGAGTAGGACCCCCTTCTAAAAAAAAAAGAAAGAAAGATATGTTCTTGACCTAATTCACAGAACCTGTTAACGCAAACTTTTTTGAAGGAAGAAGAAAAGACCTTTGCAGACATAATTAAAGAACTAAAGGACTCAGATGAAATCATCTTGGATCACCCAAGCGGGGCCCTGAATGCAAAGGAAAGTAAGAAACAGAGGAGGGAAAGAGGGGAGGAGGAGGAGGCGGGGTGGGCCAGGGAGAGAGGTGGATATCTGAGGAGTGAGGATTCTCCGAGGCCTGGGAGGAGCAGGACCCGGCCAGCACCTTGGCTGCAGAGCCCTGGGCTCCACAACTGGGGGACAAGGTGTATCTGTTCTTTTAAAAAGCCAGATTTATTGGGCTTTGTTACAACAGCCCTAAAAATCCAACACAGGGTCCATCCTGCCTGTAGGTCACCCCCAGAGCACAGTGTGGTGGCCCTGGCATCCTGAATCCTGCACACATGACCTCACAGCTTCTTGGCACAGAAATGAACAGAGACAACCAAAAGTCGCAATGCTGGAAAAGTGACAGAGCTTTTATACTTTCTATCCAAAGCTTTTGTATTTTCCCTGCAGCCTGGACATGGACAGCCTGCCACTGCAGATTCTACAGCACCCCAAACCTGTGAACCCCTAATTCCCATGTCTGTTTATGAGTGGAGCCCACCAGCCTCCGCCCTCAGTGATCCCCAAATACAGGATTTTGATTACATGCTTGGATTTACTGGCACCTTGAACACACATCCCCGTGCTTGTGAGAGTGTTCATTCATAATCTCATTGTGACAGCCACACATAATTTAGAACTACCACCATAATGATCTTTATTCCTACTTTGATACAGTGCTGAGAATCTTCAGACTTATGGCATCATCACCATTATCCGTTGCCCTAACTTCTGCATCACCCCAAGCAGAAGCGCTGGAACTGTGAATCCTAACACCCATGCTCACTCCAGCCCTGGACAGTCATCTGCTTACACATACCCACCTCTCCCCCACCCCGGCCCACTCCACCTCCTCCTCCTCCTCCCCTCCTCCCCTCCTCCTTCCTCTGTCTCTTACTTTCCTTTGCCTTCAGGTGGGTGATTCAAGATGATTTTATCTGAGTCCTTTAGTCCTGTAATTATGTCTGCAAAGGTCTTTTCTTCTTCCCTCAAAAAAGTTTACATTAACAGTTTCTGTGAATTAGATCAAGAATCTTTCTTTCTTTCTTTCTTTCTTTCTTTCTTTCTTTCTTTCTTTCTTTCTTTCTTTCTTTCTTTCTTCTTTTTAGAAAGGGGTCCTACTCAGCAAACCCTGAGATATTACAGGATGTTGGCATTTTTTCAATTTGAAAAGCCAAACGTATGGAACCAGGAATGCATAACAGAAGGTTGTACCGGGAATTCTGCCCGGACTTACAAGCAACCTCGAGGCATCCTCGTGAGTAGGTTTGGTTCAGTCTTTACTGGAGATTCCCACATGGTTTTTCCTCCTTGTTGCTGCTTGCCACTCTTCAGAAGGAGCACTCTTTAGAAGGAGGTGTCTCACAGAAGGTTTGTCCCCCACTGGCCGCCTGACCACACTTGGTGCAAACCTCTCAGAGCTCACCATGACGTGGTCCATGTCAGCTCATGTCGTCTTTCCTCCTTCCAGCTGCAGAAGGGCCCATGGCACACACCTGCTGCACTGCTGGCCACCTCTGCTCCAGGACACCACAGGTTCCCACCTTCCATCCACAGCAAGGGATGCCGGTGGACACATCTGGGTTTGGGTCCTTGCTTTGTCTCATTTCAAGGGAAGTCCTAGAAGCCGGATGCAGGATCCTCTGCTAATTCTGTGACAAACTTTTTGAGAAACCCCAAGCTGCCTTCCAGAACTACAGCACACTGGTACAGCAGTGCACTGACTTCTTCCTGTCCTCAATAACATGCATTTCCTGTTTTGTTTAGCAACAGTCAATTTAACAGATATGATATTTACTTTTATACATGTGTCCCTTGTACTAATAGTCTTAGTTAACAACAAAACTTAGAAAATTTGAAAGATTAAGACAGATCATATAACAACCCCCACTATGTGTGTAATTACTCTGGCAGACATGTACTAATAAAGGAAAACTTTTAATTAAAAAAAAGAAAATTTGAAGGGTGTGATTAAGACCATATGATCTATATTCTGAATAAATTCAAATTTTGCATATTGTTTCTCAGAACATTATGTTTATACTAAAATTTTAACATAAACATTAGTGATTTTAGGAAATGCAAACAATTTTATTTTTTAAACTTTATGATGTCACTGAGTTTCAATGGCTATCAAATGAAAAACATTTCTTATATATATATTTAAATCCACATGGAAATACATATGATCAGTTGTAAATCTTGGGGTTTATCTTTTAATTTCACCTACCAATTCTCACTAAAGTCCGTGTAAATACAGCTAGTAAATTTTCATCTTTCTGTTATCAGAAGGATGTTTCCCTGTAAATAACAAAGAGAATACTGTACAGTATTTTTGTATTATAAAATAGTTTTAAAACACACTAAAATGCTTTAGGTAACATATTTTAAAACAGAAAATTTAATTCTCAATTTCCAATAGTTTAGATATGAGAAAATACGTATGTTTCACATCTGCATTGTTGCAAATAAAATCACATCACAATGGAATCGTTTCCAAACAGATGATTTCAGTGGCTTTCTTCTTAGCAAGAGCTTCTTGTGCAAAGCAATGGTTTTCTCTTTCACTGTTAAAACACACCTGTATCTTACAGGATGGCTGAAGTGTGTTTGGATGTTCAAAAGCATCCAGTGACAGAAAAGAACAGCAAACCTGGAGCTTGTCATTTGGAGCAAATGTCTTCTTATTAAAAAAAAAAAAGAAAGAAAGAAAAATACATCTCAAGGTTAAACAACTCTTAAGTACTTTGTTATGAGAAATACAGTAAAACATGTGGCCCAAAAGATTTTCAGACTCTTCCCATTGCATTGGAAACACTACATTTTATTTTATCTTACTAATTTTATTTCCATAAATTTAAGTGCACTGATCCCATTTCCCATGGAGAAGGCCATGCACCAGGGTAGGATCAAAATACATAAATGAGTGAAGAGTCACTGTCGAACCCATCAACTGGCGACCTTTCCAATAAGGTAAAGACAGGAGCCCAAGATGTCCCCGTCCATCCCTCCTTTGCAACATGACACCTTGCAGCTCCTTCCCTCAAGAGTCAGAGACCACTGTTCTGGTGCCTTGCTCTAGCCAAAGAGGTTGGTGTACTATGGAGTACTTTCCAAGCGTGAGTCACAACACACATCGAGCTGCAACTCTTCCTCCTGGTAAATCAGCTGGGGTTTCTTAGAAATACAGGTTCCTCCAGCCAGGCATGGTGGTGCACGCCTGTAATTCCAGCACTCAGGAGGCTGAGACAGGAGGATCATTGCGAGTTCAAGGCCAGCCTGGGCTACAAAGTTAGCTCAAGACCAGCCTGAACTGTGTAGTGAGACTCTGTCTCAAAAAAGGAAAAAAGAGAAATATAGGTTCCTCCATCCCTGCAGAGATTCCGGTTCATTAGGTCCTGGGATTCTACTTTCAGGAAGCGTCCAAAGCAATTCTGATTCAGGAGCCTTCAAACTGTAACAGTACAATTTAGGTCCGTGTCTCACAAAATCAAAGAATGAAGTTGAGGACAAAGAAGGTAAATAGGGGAAAAGTTTGCTAAGAGAAAAACAGCTCCCAATAGTCAGAAGGGGACCGGAAAGCAGATTGCTACAGGGACTCTTTGTCTAAAAGTTTTTTTACTAAAAAATGAGGAGGGCTCAGCCTGCTCCAAGTCAACCTATAGAACTGAAACAAGTTTACTTGCGGCGCCCTTTTCTGTCCATGCCGCGTCCTAGTCCATCCACGCCTTGTGACAATCGCTTCTCCAGGAAAAGGACGCCGCATGTGGGAATTGGGCACGGGGATCTTGAAATGTTTTGTACTGATAATTGTAATTTGTGTAGTTCACATGTGTATGTTTTTATGTAATGCTCAATATGGAGTCGAGGGTGGAGAGTCCAGGGGGGTTGCTGGAGGCCCTCTAGATAACCCCTTTGTGAGGACTGATTGTGGGGTTTTGCCTTCTGTGAATGTGAGAGAAGTTTATGCGGGAGCTTTGGGTGAAAGAGCTCATGGAGGAGGATTTACAAAATTCCTGTGAGACAACTGCCCTGAGACACTGGACAGGCAGCCA
>PVLA01006612.1:0-120378 GCA_004027455.1 Hydrochoerus hydrochaeris | reverse complement strand
TAGGCAGTGTTCTGAGACTGGCTCAGAAGGACACTGCACCTGCCTTGAGGCACAGGTGACTTTATTTTGAGGTGTAATAGTCACATGTACAGGTCCCTGTGCTGGCTGATTTACAGAGATGGGAAAACAGAGGCCTAGAGGAGCCCAGCTGGGCCCTCCACAGCCTGTGGCATGTCAGGACAGCCCCCCTCTCCTCCTCTGAATATTCCACTCCTTGCACGGGGCTTCTTGGCCTCCTACGCACCACCCCAAATTAGCCTACTTTGGATTTTTCTGTAGACTTTTTATTGAATTAAAAAGCAGCTTATATTCTGCAGAATTGTTCTTTGTCCCACAATGGAGTTACAGTCCAATAAAGCCATCAAAGGTGAAAACATGGCAATCTGAGAATGTGTCTAATCTCACAGAGAATCACAGCCTAGCAATGGGCATCCCCTGGAGTGTTGCTTGTCTCTCCTCGTCATTATGCGCCACCACTCCCCAGCATTCCCGGACAGGATGAGAACACATCACCAGCCTGGGAAGAACTCTAAATCCAAATATCAAGGCTCATAACTATTAGCACCATCACAGAATCAAAAAATTGTAAATCAGACCACTGTTAAGTCCTCCTGCATCTCAAAAGAAAGGAAAGGGATTTGCAAAAATATTTACTGTGCACTTAAACGAGGTGCTGGGCTATCATCTACTGGGGAAAAGAAAAAAAAAAGTAGGAAAAGTGTTTTCCTTCAAAGGCTGAACAAGGCCAGTCTTGCAAGACAGCAAGTCTTGGTACAGGCACTTACTGTGAGCTCTACCAGCCACACACAGTGATGAGGCAGTAGTTTGACCAGCAGTTCTCAATTCTGGCTGAACAGAATTACCTGGGAAGATATTCACAAACATATCCTCAAGGCACTGCCTCCACAGACTGCTGTTGGATGGGAGAGGCAAGAGGAACTGTATAAGCCAGCAAGGATCCTACTGCGCAGCCAGAACCCAGAAGCACTGCTGCAAACTGGCAGTTCACAAATGCTCAATGCTATTAAGGCCCAGGAGTGCTCAAACTGGTTCTCAAACAGTCCAGGGTTAGTCAATGCAGCCTTGAATTTGATAAAATTTTCACTTCTCTGCTTTATGTCCCCCCCCCAAAATATCTACCCCTGCAACTTGAATTGCAAATAGGATATAATTATAACTGAGAAGGCTATACGCACCGTTAATCATTTTTTAATTATCTAGATTTCCCAATATCACTTTTATTACAAACACTGCTTCATCTGAAAATTTCATTTTAATTAACCACTTAAGTCAAAATATTACTTCATCTAAATAAAAATATTGTGCAGAAAAGTGAGAGGCAAGAAGTACGTATATTTCCAAAATGCTCTTGAAATTGTCTTCATATCTTGAAAAGCAAGATTTGCTGACAACTAGTTCAAAATCAAGTGAAGATGTAAGTTCTGGCTGTTGTACATGCTTTATAGATCTGCTGTTAGAATCTGAAAGAGGCACATCCATTATGAGAAGACTGTTAAATGGAGTAAGAACATCTTATTCTATTTAACAATGTGGTGTTTACTGTTCACTGTCAAGGAGTCCAAGATTATAGACAGGATAAAGTCTAAGAATTGCTTTCAGGAAAAGAAATGCCAAGTGATGGACTTCCTCTATCTTAAGAGCAGCTTCTCTCATGTCAAAAGGCCTAATACCAAGGAAACTTCCAAGACAGTCACATTATCTGCTTATTCATGGAGCACTCTGATGAGAAGATGACAGTTAATGGATTTGTCTTCTACTTTTTTTTTTTTTGGGGGGGGTATCAGGGATCAAACTCACGACCTCACACTTTCCAGTAAGGGGCCAGGGATTTAACTCAGCAGCGTAAGCACTTGCCTGGTGAGCGCAAGGTCATGAGTCAATCCTTGGTACCAAAAAAAAAAAGTTATTAATGGATTTGTCTGCAGCTACGGTTCGGATAAGAATGGTAAGGGCACAGTTGCATGGAGACGATGAACACAGATAAGAGCTTTGCATTATCTTACAAACTGTCTTTCTTCAGGCTGCTGACAGTGGTCCTGCATTCTGCAGGCACACAGAAGTCCCTGAAATTTTAGAAGACATTATTGCTGGGCTCTGTCCCAGAATTTCTTTGTAAAGATTTGGGATGAATCTAAACTTCAGAACAAAGGAAAAAGTTTAAGAGTTTCAGTCATCTTACTTGTAGAAAAGAAGAAAAAAATACTCAGCTGAGAGACAAGAAAGGAATCTAAATCCTAGAACACACATAACTGTATTAATCAGTTTTCCTATCACTGAGACAAAATACCTGATAGCTACAATTTAACAGAGAAAAGGGTTTATTTTGGCTCCTGTTTTCAGCGGGTTCAGTCCATGATTAACTGGCTCCCAGGGATAAACCCCACGGTGAAGGGCATGAGAGGAAGGCTATTCAACTCAAGGTAACCAGGATGAAAAGAGAGAAAGAGGAAGATCCAGGCACTGACACACATCCTTCCAGGTCACATCCCCAGGGATTCACCAGTATTTATTAGGCTTTGCCCCTAACAGCACATTCAAAAAGGAACTCACCACGGATTAACCCACTGGAGTGTTCAGTGCCCCCGAGATCCAATCAGCTTTCAAAATCTCCACTTGTGAGCACCTTAGACTTTGCAGGCGGCATTTTAGATCTTAATCATAAAAATGGACATACAGACTTAGAGTCCTGGAGCTTTGGGAGATGCTAAAGAAATCTCAATGTATTTCCCAAGCCCTACCCACATTTCGATTTCCAGTCTCCTCTTCATGAATCACACAGCTCAGAAACATAAGGCTGTAATTCCAGCTACTGAGAAGGCTGACATAGGAGAATCACAAATGTCTGGGCACTTATAAAGACCTCAGATCAAAAAAGGAGGCTGGGAATGAAGCTTAGTATGACAGGACTCAATCCCCAGTACCACATGAAAGTGCAAAACAGAGAATGGAAAGGGAGAGGCAAAAAGACAGAGAGACAAAATAAAATAAAATAGAATGGAGGAGAAGGGAAAGGGGAAGAGAAAGGGAAGGAAAAGAACAGCAGTGCTGGGGAGCGGCAACACAAAAACAACACACAAGGGATGGAAAAGAAAGTATAGGAGGGCTGGGAATATAGCTCAGAGGCACTGTACTTACCTAGCACACGTAAGGCTCCATCCCAAAGACATGAAAAGATTATAACACAACAGAAGATGTTTTTAAAACATCTTGGTTTGTATAACTCAAAAAATAAAAGCAAAAAATCAAACTACTATAGAAACTTGTGCATGAGAATGGTGAACAGGCCTGAGAAAAGTTATGAGATAAAAAATACAAGCCATGCAAAAGAAACAAAAAGCAAGTGCTTCTAAATATATCAGATATTAAATACATACCTAGAAAATCTATCTTCATATCGTTGGTGTTCTTGAAAGGTAAAAATCAAATAGAGAAATATTCAGAGACATCATAGAAAAGACTTCCTTTGAATTTAAGTCCTACTTGCATCTGGGAATCAAAACAACAAATTATCCTCAATGAAAAATTAATATGTAATGATCAATACTGATTGTGTGGTGAAGTTATTGAAACAATCATCACACGAGCTCTGAACGGCAGTAGAATTTTTCAAAGTAAGGAAATAGATTACGTATTATTAAGCAGAAAGAGCAACTGAGCAAAGAGAGAAAAGTCAGTTTTAAAGAAGGCCAAATTTTCTTTCAGCATAAACATAACACATTCTCAAACATGCAAGAACTCAAGGACACAGCACTGATAAACTCTGCTTTAAAAAACAAAATAAAAGGTTGGTTAAAATACCATCCACATGGAAGTAACAAATCAGATGATGGATGCTCTAGAAAAAAATCAAATCAGAAATAATTTCTCAGATAATTACTGAGATGATTACCATAAAGAAAGACATGATTAGTGATTCTAGAGCAGATACAGATTTTTTAAAATAGAGGAGCTTAAGAAAATGATGAAAACTATGAACACCCAACATAGGAAAGAAATGGAATCCAGAAAACATTGAAAAAGATATCACTGAAAGTATATGCAGCACAATGAGTCAATGTGAGGACAGAATATCAGATATAGCATTGTGGTTAATAATTAAAAAATAGAAAGATTTCTTAAAAATAGCAAGGAACCATGAAAATTTCATCCAAATAGTTGCTAGGTAATACTAAGAAGAATAACATAAGAGTCAATGAAAAAGCAGGAGATAGCACAAGCGACATTAAAAAAAAACTTGTTCACAGAAGGAATGGCAGAAAACTTTCCAGGCATGGAAAAACAACTTGACATAGAGATAAGCAAGGCATGTAGAACTCCAAATATCCACAATACAAAAAAAAAAACCTACACTAATGCATATAATTTTCAAGAGTCCAGAAATTCAACACAAGAACAAAATATAAAAAGCTGTTGGAGAAAACAAACAAATCACCTATAAAGAAAAGCCTATCAGGATCACAGTGGACTTCTCAACATGAAGCCTCAGGGCAAGGAGAATGTGAAACCAGGCATGTGGCACAAGCCTGAAATCCTAGCACTTGAGCAGCTTTAGCAGTGGGATTGCAGTGAGTGCAGGACCAGCCTGGACTATATAATGAGACAGACAGACAGACACACACACATGCATGCACGCACGCACACACACACACACACACACACACACACAGAATGTGAAGTATTTCAAGCCCTAAAACAACCCCCAACAAAGATCTATATACCCTGCAAAACTATCTTTTCAAATTGATAGAGAACCTATCATGATAAGGAACACCTGAAGAACTTTATGACCACCAAACCAACACTCCAAAATTTTCTGAATGGCATTCTAGAAAGAGATAACAAGGACTACAACTCCATGAACCCCAAAAGGATGAATTTACTAGGTAACAAGCAATTAAATGGAGGGGAGAAAACAGTAACGAATAAAAGGAAAATAACATGACAGGATAGTTAATACATATCAGTTATAACCATCAATGTTAATGGTCTCAATATGCCAATCAAAAGAAACAATAAAAGATCAAAAAAGCAAGAAGCAAAAATACACTGCATGCAAGAAACACAATTAACTCAAAAACAAATTCATAGACTGAAAGTCAAAGGGTTAAAAATAATACTCCATGAAACAGGAAACCCCCCTTCAAAAAAAAAAGCTTTCTACTTGCAGACAAAGCTGATTTCAAGCCAAGACTGATTAAGAAAAACAAAGAAGTTCTCTACATCCTTGTAAAGAGAACAATCTAAGAGGAAGAGACAACAATCATAAATATATATGCACCAAATACCACTGTACTCAACTATATTAATGGACATGAAAACTCAAATAAACACTAATACAACTGTAATGAAAGACCTCAGTATTCCACTGTCACAAATCAACATCAACTACACAAAAAAACAATAGTGAAATAGCCAAACTGATCAAACTTAGTAGATGTCTAGAGTGTTCCATCCCACAACATAAGAATACACATTCTTCCCAGCTACATATGGGGCATTCTCCAAAATAGATCACATACTAGCCCACTGAATAAGCTTAAATACAAAGGGATAGAAATTATCCTGTGAGGAGTGGTTGAAGTTGAAGATGGATCACACATGTGGAGATAGAGCAAGGCCAGCCCCAAGAACACAGAGTGCCTGAGGTGAGTCAGGTGAACAAGTTTATCCTGCCCCAAGAACACAGGGAATCTGAGTTGAGGCAGATGAACAAGTTGTTAAGCAGAGAGGGGTTTCATCTGACATTAACCTGCCAAGTGTATAAATAAATATGCCACAGTTGTTGGGTGGGTCTTTTCTCTGACCAAGAGAGAGGGCTCCACCTGACCTCATGTTTCTGCGTTTTAACTCTTGCCTTCATTTCTTTGCAGTCTCCCCACACCCAGGAACTTATCAAGAGCTGTACTGGCTATTATCATACAACAGTGCATATTATCATACAACATGAAATTATCATACAACAATGAAATTGGAAATTAATGGCCAAAGAAGCCACAAGAACTTCACAAACAAATGGAAATTAAATAACACCCTCCTGAACAACCAGTGGATCACAGATGAAATTAAAGACGAAATTAGTTTCTACAATTAAATGATAATGCCAATACATCTGAATTTACAATATACAATGAAAGCAGTCCTGTGACAGAAATTTATAGCAGTGAATTACCATACCAGAAAAACACAGTGAACTCAAATGAACTACCTAACATTGAAATTCAAGTTTCTAGAAAAAGCAGAGAAAGTCAAGCCCAATACTCATATGAGGGAGGAAATTATAAAGATGACAGCAGAAATTAATGCAATGGAAACTAAGAAAACTAAGAATCAAACTGAACAGCTGGTTCACTGATAGATTAAACAAAACCCTGAGCCAACCTTACCAAAAAAAAACAAAAAAAAAGAAAATACTCAAATCCATGCAATTAGGAATGAAAGGGAGTAAACTACAGATCTTACAGAAACACAGATCATCAATACATAGTTTGCGAACCTCCTTTCTAGTATGATGGAAAACACAAAAGAGATGGATAGATTACTAGATATGAAAGAATTACCAAAACTGAATCAAAAACATGAAAATTCTAAATAAACTAGTATCAGTAAATGAAACTGAAGATGTAATTAAAAGTTAAAAAAAAAAAAAAGTCCATCCCTAACAGATTCACCACTGAATTCTACAAAAATATCAGGGAAGACATAATGTTGCCACTTCTCAAAAGCTTTAATAAGTTGAAAGGGAAACAATACTCCCAAATTCACTCCTGGAAGAAAGCATTACTCTGAAGCAAAACTAAAGAATTCTACCAAAAAAAAGACCTATAAACCAATCTCCCTAATGACCACAGATGCAAATATCCTTAAAAAGATACTGCCAAACAGAATGCAACAAACCATCAAGGAGATTATATAACAGCACCAAATAGGATTCGTCCCAGGGATTCAAGCATGTTCCAAAATCTGCAAATTAACAAATGTAATACACAATTATTAATAGAGCCAAGAACAAAAACCATATGATCATCTCAACAGATGCAGAAAAAGTTTGACAAAGTCCAACATCCATTCATAAAAAGCCCTACAGAAAATTGGAATAGAAGATCCTTATTTCAATCTGATAAAACTCATTTAGGACAAAACTACAGTCAATATCATATTACCTGGACAAAAACCAAAAGTTTCCACTCTAAAAGCAAGGATGTCCAGTCACCACTCTTAATATAGTTCTGGAAACAGCCAGAGCAATTAAACATAACAAAGAAACAAAAGGAATAAAGATAGGAAAGGAAGAAGTGAAATTATCATTATTTGCAGATGACATGATACTTACTTTGAAGATCTCAAAAACTTTACCAAAAGACTTCAAGATTAAACATCAAATTCAGTAGCGTACCTGGATATAAGTCAGCACTCAAAAATCAATAGCATTCCTGTACAAAAATACCAAAGTCACAGAGAGAGAAATTAAGGAAACAACATCTGTCACAATGGCATCCAACAAAATGAAATACCTAGGAATCAGTCTAATGAAGGAAGTAAAAGACTGTTACATTGAAAATAGCAGTACTCTGAAAAAGGAGATCAAAGAGGTTATCAAAAAAAAAAAAGCTATCCCTTCTTCTTGGGTAGGAATAACCAATAGAGTGAAAATGGACACAGTTTCAAAATTGTCATACAGAGTTAATGCAATCCTTATCAAAATGCCAATACCATATCTCACAGAATTAGAGAAAACAATCCTAAAATTCACATGGAACCAGAAGAGACCTAAAATAGCAAAAGCAATTCTGGGCAACAAAGGCAAAGCAGAGGGCATCACAAACCCTGATTTTATATTATATAGCAAGGCTATAAAAAAAAAAAAGCATGTTATCAGCAAAAACTAAACAAACCAAAAAAAAAAAAATCCAAGGATCAGTGGGATAGATTAGAAGATGTAGAAATGAGTCCAAACATTCAGCCACCTTATCTTTGACAAAGGGGCCAAGCACCTTCACCAGAAGAAAGATAGCATTTTTAATTGGAAAAATTGGTTCTCCACATGTGGAAAAATAAATCACACCCATGTCTTTCACCATGCACTAAACTAAAATTGAAATAGATCAAAGATCTAAATATTAAGACAGAAACACTAAACCTGCTGGAACACAGAATAGGTAGAACTCTTTAAGACATTGGTGTAGGCAAAGAATCAACAACTGGGATCTCAACTTACTAAAAAGCTTTTGCACAGTAAGAGAAACCACCAACACAGTAAAAAGACAATTCATAGTGTGGGGAAAAAAATCCTGCCAGCTGTTCCTCAGACAAAAGACTATTATCTACAATATATAAAGAACTCAAAAAAATCAGTCCTCCCAAATTTAAAGACCCAATCCAACAACGGCCATCTGAAATGAATAGATACTTCTCAGATGAAGAAGTAGAAATGGCAAATAAACACATGAAAAAATGTTCAACATCACTGATCATTTGAGAGATGCAAATTAAAACACTGAGTTTCCATCTCACTCCAGACAGAATGGCTGTTATCAAGTAATCAACCAATAACAAATGCCAGTGGGACTGTGGGGGGAAAGCAACCCTTCTCCAAATATTAGTGGGAGTGTAGACTGGTGTACCACTGTGGAAGCCAGTTTGGAGATCCTTCAGAAAACTAAAATTAAAGGTTCCTTTCAATCCAGCTATTCCTCTTCTGCGTATCTTCCTGAAAGAATTACAAGCATCATACCATAGTGATATATACACACATCTGTTTATAGCAGCACAGTTTGTAATAGCTAAATTGTGGAAACAGCCCAAATGAGTGGATAAAGATGTGATTTTTTTCTATACAATAGAAAGCCACTCTTCAATAAAGAAAGCAAGCTTAAGACATTTCTGGATAAACAGATGCACCTTGAGACCATACTCTTAAGTGAAATAAATTGGACACACATGTTGAAATATTGCATGTTTTCTCTGGTGTGAGAGACTGAAAGTGTAAATAAGGACCAAAATGTATACTAAATATTGTGAAATGGGAAGAAAATGTTCAAGTGAGAAGGGGAACAAGGAAGAGAGGGGAAGGAAAAAAGGGATAAAAAAATAATAGAAGGCAAAAATGGAAACAAAGCTTTTTCAAGTGAGAAATACAAGAAGGGTTAAAAGGAGGGGAGGGGACTGACAAAAGAAAAGCAAGATATATCACATACAGGAACAAATTTCCCCGTGATGAATATTATCATTATGTATATATAAAATGTACCAATAAAATAAAAATACAATATGCATCCAAGGGCGAGGATATAGGTCAGTAATAGAGTGCCTGACTCACATGCCTAAGGCCCAGGTTCGATGCCCATTATCAACACCCTCTCCAAAAACCCAAGAGACTGGAAAACTGTTACACAACTTCATGATAAGGACTGAAACCAAACCATCTAAAGCAGTATGGCTACACAACTACTTTCTACTAAATAAAGCTCAGGTTAAACATCTTAACAATGTAAAAAGTAACAAACAAATCAAAGGGTACAAGAGGGAGGTAAGTTGAGAACGCAGATAGGCCCTCTTTCAAAGCAACATACACACCACCAAAAACTGAAAAGTCTGTCTGGAATTCACATGACCAAGACATCGTTATTCCATGATTGGCCTGAAGTTCAGAGCAACATCTTCAGTTTCATTTCTCTTTCTTCTATTAAAGTAAAATTAAATGTTTTTAAAACTTTAAAATACCATATGTGGTGTGATCTTTCTAATCACCCATCCAACTATTGATATGAAAATTCATAGAGGGAATCAAAAGGATATTTATCAAATATTAACCACCATTACCACTACATTATGAGAGTAACTTATTTTTAAATAATCTCAACATATTAGATTTTTAAATAATCCCCAACATATTGGAACATATATATATGTTATAGATATATATGTAAATATTATATAGTATATGATAAACATATATTTATGATATAAAAAACGTAAATCATTTTCAGAAAACCTGTATGCCAGAACATTAGGCTAAGGTACTGAATCAGACAAAAAGGAATAAATGCCAGCTAGCAAAATATACAACTTAACAGGGAAATGGCGCCACAACAGAAGTAAAATAAACTTTATTGATTGCTTGTATTTACCAAGGGGTGGGGGCCAAAGATGATTTCACCAGATCACACACACATTAATGAGGACACACTTTTACCACATGGGGAAAGGAAGAAGTTAGAATCAGCTCTGCTGCCACGGGAGAGACAGGAAGTATATGGGATCCAAGGGAAAAACAGCCTGGACTGCTTATGACCTCACCAGGAGTTCCCAAGCTATTCTCCTTCAGAATAAGTTTTAACTCTGAAAAAATATCCAACTCTCACCACCAAGCTCAGAGATGTACTTTCCATATCCACTATGTAATAATTCAAAATACTGGAAAGCATCAATGAATCACAGAAGCATTTAATCACTGCATATTTTACCATCACTACACTATCTGAATATATTTGACAAGTGGGAGGATATGCATGAGCTGGAAACCACATTTAGTCAACAGATGACATTGGGAATACACAGGGATTCACAATCCTTCTGCCTGTGGCTCCTATGGCTATGTAGCATGCAGGCTGGAAACCACAGCTATAACTGAGTAAGCTGATTTATGCTCCTCCATTTAAACTTGTAGAACCTACAGCACAGAAAACAAAAACACAATAAATCATAAGTTGAAAAAAGGTTGGGGGAGAGGGTTTTAATAAACATAAAAACTAAAGCTTGAATATCATCAAATTATCGATCAAGTAGCCAACATTCATTCACTGTGTTCTGTACACAAAGCAAATGACCGTTCATTACAATCATATTAAGCACCTATTTACAAATCATATTTTTTTCAAACACAGAACCCAAGAGAATGCAGAATAAACCAACTCTTGGGACAACCAAATGCTTGACAATGAATATATAAAACGAATATATATTCAGAGGTAAAAATGCTAATTATAGAAAACTGCAACTAAATGGATATTATCATATCCATGAATGTTATTATTAAAGCTGCTTTTAGGCTTCATACAGCAAAGATTTTAGCATCAAAAAGTCCTTGGTTCAAATATGAAATTTGCCCGAGATCTGCACCATGTTGGAACTTATGGCGCTGGGAAACCAAGCAACCAGCTCTCCTCCCTGCTAAGTGGCTGTGGCTCTGGCAAGCTGTGGCTGCCCCAGGGCGAGAACCACCCAGCATCTCCTGAGATCCACACCATGTTGGAACTTAGGGCACTGAGAAACCAAGCAACCAGCTCTCCTCCCTGGTATGAGACTGTGAGCCTACCGGTGCGCGAGTGAGAATCAAACATCCCATCCCATCACACCCTCCCCTAGAAATGGGAGCCAGAGGTCTGAGCATCTCTTGGGAGTCTGACCATATGTAATACAGCAAGTAAGGGGGATTTTCTTCTACCATCTCTTTGAAGGCAAATATTTTTATCACTGTTTTGCTTTATTCTGATTAATTGTATTCCTCTATTCAATATTCTGTTTTGATAAGTTCTATAATGTTCTGTATTTCCTTTGATTTTGCTATACCTGATTGAAAGAAAAACTACTGTGAAGATAATGAGATATACTATGGTACCTATTACTGTTATCCCAGTAACCTGCTGAGAAGTTCTGTACCAACTTCATTACACTGTCTCAACTGGCTTTGTTCTGTCTTGTTCTGTTGTATTTTACTACCTTCAAAATAATAAAAAAATTTTTTTAAAATATCAAATTTGCCATGTGAACTGAAGCTACTTAAACACTCTAAGCTGCAGGGCTCTGTTTCTGTTGGATTTTTTAAAATATGTATAACAATATCTACTTCATTCAGTTAGCATGAGATTCAAATATAAATGTATGTCTGATGCCCTTTGCAAAGCCTGGTAATCAATTAAAAATTGTTTGGGAAGACAGGGAACTGAATATGTATTACCTGTGATCATCAAAAAATTCCCATATGAGTCTTAAAGTCACATTATGCTAGCACTGAGTCATTTTCCCCTTTTATGGGAGGTGGAATAAGTTAACAGACTTTAGCTGTCTCACCCTAAGAAAGGCATGACCAGATAACCCTTACAAAGCACAGGCTGCAGAAACACAGGGAAAAAGATCTAAAGGACCATGTGTTTAGCTCAGTGGTGTAAGTGCCTGGCAAGCATGAGGTCATGAGTTCCATCCCTGGTACCAACAAAAAAAAAAAAGAAAAAGAAAAAAAATCTGAAAAGTCTGCACTTTCCTCTTAGGGGCACCAGTACTGAAAGCCTCGTTACTTTTTCATGTTCCTATTAATATTCACAAGCTTTCTGCTGAGGCTCCCAAACAATGTAAAATAAAATTGTAATCACACAGAACCACGCAGCCACATTTCTGTCTTCAGTGACAGGATGAATGAGGTAGGTTTGGGGAATTTGACCCCCGTGAACACCCTGTTGGTGCACCACTCACCCTCACGCCGCCCACGATCCGCAGCAGTCTGGAGACCAAAACAGTCCAGCCCACTGAGGAGTCACACCTATGGGCGGAGGACGGCAGGGGTGCAGCCACTCCACAGCAAATAAAAGGGAACTGAAGCTGCTTCTGAGCCTCCGATTCTTGCAACTTCCCAGCTCTTTGGAAACAAAACCATCTGTGGTCTTGTCATGAAAGCAGAGGTCTTCCTAATTTTGAAAGGTGCCAAGACACAAGTGTATGGAGATTGATAGTCATTACGAAGCAATGTATCAAATAAGATGACTGGATGCTTCAGTGCCCCCAAAACAGTCCAGGTTTACACCTGTTGTCCCAACATAATTATTAAGCAGCAATCAAATTTCACTGCCCTCAATAGTATCTTGATTTAGTAAATGAATCAATAATCATGGGAATATTAAGTGACTTACTTAAAATGATACAGAAAATCTATGCTATACCTGTGAATGCAACCAAATCATCAAAATCCTAGTCCAGTTTTCTCCCTTACTATCACATCTTTGCAGCTTTAACAGTCATTTCAAAAATGCACACATAAATCTCCCTAGACACAATAAAACTAGTGTCAACAATCTAGAAGTATAGCCTAGCTACTGAAACTTAAAAAATGTATTCAAAAGTATCTCCATGTCAGTAACTTGTGTCAGTAATTCATACTATTCCTCCAGAGTCTACTTTTTTACAGAGACATATGATTCCAAATCCAATTCTAAATAATGTGCCTAGTAATCAAGCACAGTGATCTCCTAAAACAATAATCATGTCCATGCTTTCAGCATCACCCAAAAGCAGAAAATAACTTTTAACTCCAAATAGCTCTTTCACTTCAAATTATAATAATAATGCCAATAAAGCAAGTTTTGAGGCAAAATTCTAGGAAAATAAATCATAACATAAGAGTGTTTAAAATATATATCACTCTTCTAAAGAAATGAAAATAATACCTGCTAAGTTAAGATGCTAAGTAGCACTGCTATGCCATTATATCTTCCACTTAGGCCAAGAAAATTAAGGTCTAAAAATATAAAGTCTAAACTTAAACCCTGACCAAAGGGAACAACGTAATTGGAACAAATGCAACAAAATCTATGCTGTAGCAAAACCTTTTGTGTTACCTAAAATTACTGGTGTTCATAAAAGATAGGATGAAAGACATAGAAATTTAAAGATTTTGAGCTGAAAGTAGTTTCTTTCACTTAGTCAACAAATGTTTATTGAGCATTTTTAAGATTTATGCTTACAATGATGAATAAACAGATACAGTCCTGCCCACTTACAACTGGTACTCTGGGTGAGAATTGAACATTAAACCATCATGAAGCTTAATAGAATCAAAACAGAATTGCTTGCATCAAGCTCAAATGAAAAATAAAATTCATAAAGCCAGGAAGTTATAAAGGAGCACACAGGTCCAATACCAAGAATTATCATGAGACTGCTAGAACCAAAATGCAAAGGCTATTCTGTAAGGACATCTGTCTGGAGGCTGTGCCACCTTGCCCTTGTGCCATCCTTGTCATTGACCCCTGGAGTCAATGACTGTCATTTCAAAATAACATGCAATTTTCATTTTGCCTTTAACTTTCTCACTTTATCTCATCTCCTGCAAATAAGCTCCTGCTTTCTATGGCATGTGTATCATGCCTTGAAGTGCTGGCTCTTTATTCCCAAATAAACACCATTATTCTTGAGTCTGTCATTTAAAGGTTGCTACCAGTAGCCCATCATTATGCAGATACACAATTTAAAATTATAAAAGGTGAAGGTAAAGAATAAAGTGTTACAAAAAACAATGAAATCAGAAAGCTGTAATTCCAGCTGGGTCAGGGAACATTTCACTGAAAAAGAAATATTTAAGTTGAATGATCATAAGTGAGTGCTCATGAATTGAATTAAGAGAATCGATTATTCAGGAGTGGGGTTTTTGAGCACAAACATCTTGAAGTGAAAAATGGCTTATTCTAATGTGTACATAGGATAAGTTTCTATAAATAAATAAATACATGAAAATAGCCAAAGTGTCACAATTAGGAAAGAAACTACTTTTGGGTGTTTTGTTTTATTTTGTTTTGTTTTTCCATGGTACTAAGAATTGAACCCTCAGGTTCTTTGCACTGAGCTACATCCCTAGCCCGTTTTTATTTATTTTAACTTTGAGACAGGATCTAATGAAGTCCAGGCTGGACTTGTACTTTCCATTCTCCTGCCTCAGACTCCCAACATGCTGGGATGACAGGCGTGTGTCATTCACTATACTTGGCAATAATCTTGAATTATGGAGGAGTAAAACTTTTAACAAAGCTAGTGCAGAAAATCTCTATTTTATTTTTTTGTTGAGCTGCAAGTAGCAGAAAAATCCAACTAGTTCTGGCTTAAAGCAGAAAGACAATGTCAAGGCAACAAGAATTCCTGTGGCCATCAGAACCAAGTATCTGGTAAAGAGGGAACTCAATCGCCAAATTTGCCCAAGACCATAAAAATTCACTTTTAGGAACCAGACATGGCCAGTCAAACAAAACGAGGATTCTGCCAGTCAGGAAGAAGTATGGTAAATGAAGAGTTAGTTGGCACTACCTGCCAAAATCACCCACCAGGGCAAGTTACATAGAATTTATGTAATTACTTCATTCTTTCAACAATTGATATTCAGTGATTCTCCACTATGTGCCAAGTGCTAGGAAAACAGTAATCAAAAGCAGATTCAATACCTGTTCTCACGTAACATACAGCCTAATATCAGATAAAAATATGAATCAAATAATCACATAATGAAATGTATGACTCTGGCAAGTGTTTTAGTGCCAATCCCCCACCCCCTTAGTAATAGGCAAACCCTATGTCTACAGGCTGGCCCCCAACTTTTCCAACCCAACACTTCCTCCAGCTCACCACACTCTCTCCCTGGCCACAGACATTGATTCCGGATGGAGGAAGGCGCAACTCAGTGACGGCCAGTGGGGTGAAAGGAAAGGACTGGGGGCACTCTGAGTGCAGAAGTGCTCTCTTTTGAGGTTCTTCAAACAAGCACCCCAGAATTCTTGGTGACCTTTCAAAATCAAAAGACGCTGCCAGCCTAAGAAGGAAGCTGACAATGGAGAAAACAAGGTTAAGACAGGAACAAAACCAGGTCTTTGGTGACATCACTCAAAGCAAGCAACACTTAAGTCCATCTGGTTTCTGCACTCTCCTGACACAGAAGCCACTGTAAAGAAGCCACTGTGATGGTTTAAATCCATTTGACCCGAGTTTCCTGTGACTTACAATTTCAGTCCATCTCAGTTGAAGAGCAACTTACAATACTAAGGAGTATAAAAGAGGAAGATTGCACAAGTTAAAGATAAGGTAACTTCAAGTAGCTCTAAAACTCAAACAGAGGATAATTAGCAGGGGGAAGATGAGCACTCCAGGCAGCTGGATTTGCACTTGCACAGGTCCCAGAGTAGAGGGGAAAGACTCTACTAGAGAAATGTACTAGAGAAATGAAAAAGGGCAAGTGAAAAAGAAGGTTATGTTGTGGGGCTGCAGAATGGACAGAGGC
Source organism: Hydrochoerus hydrochaeris (assembly GCA_004027455.1). Taxonomy (NCBI): domain Eukaryota; kingdom Metazoa; phylum Chordata; class Mammalia; order Rodentia; family Hydrochaeridae; genus Hydrochoerus; species Hydrochoerus hydrochaeris. Next base: position 104,327 of record PVLA01006612.1, on the reverse strand, counting down.
CATGCCTGAGGTCTTACAGGTGTGCTGAGTCCATCCTAGAAGTACTACAAGTTTGGAGGAGGAAGTACAGCACAGGAATTACAGCCTACCATGTGATGTCAGTGATTCAAATATGTCTGAAGAATACACCATGAACCAGTAAGGTAATGAGCACAGACTTTCAAAAATCACACACAGAAAAGGACATTTAGGAAACACTGCAATTGGTCACCCATGTAATGCCATATGCAAAGTTCTTAGCAGAGAGGCATCAAGATCCAGCTTGGAAGCCAGGTGTGGTGGCACACACCTGTAATTCTGGCACTTAGGAGGCTGAGGTAGGAGAATCTGCTACGTGAAGGCCTGCTTGGGCTGTCCAGTGGGACCCTGTCTCAAAAAAAGAAAATAACAAAGATTCCATTTCACTAGCTCTTTGCGAACCCTATACATATCCTGAAAACAATGAATCCGGGATAGTTTACTTGGAAGCTATAAAAAGTAGGCAGGGTCTGTAGAAGATTCTTTGAAAACTGGGGCTTAGCCAACAACTTTTCTGCAATCATCACCATAGTCATTTTTACAGCACCCAGAAGCTAATGGTGCAAATGGGACTCCTAATGGTTAAAGTTATAAATGCTCAGGTACAAAAACCTGTTTTAAAGTGCACAAAGACTTCAAATGCACCAGCCTGTTTGTTAGACTCTGGATCTGGAACGTGCCTCAAAGGGCCTTGTGTCCCAAGCTTGCTTAGTGCTAGAGAGACAGTGGAGCCTCTTAAAAGGTGGGTGCTGGGAAGAGGTGTCAGGTCACTGGATTTGTTTCCCCCAGAGAGATTCCTGTCTTTTTCAAGTTCCAGCCATGAAGTGAATGACTTTGTTCCACCGCACACTCCTCCTAGGATGTGCTCCACAAGCCCAAAGCAAGAAATTGGGGCTACTGAGTAAGTGAGACTCTGGAGTTACAAGCCAAAACAAACTCTTCCTCTTTACAACTTTACTATTACAGAGCTTTTGTTACAGTGACAAACAACTAACACACTGTCCTTATAATAAAAATGTCAATACTGCCTGCTATGATTTCCTGTTTAGTGATTTCTCCATTTCACTCTCCTCTGTACTCCAGAATTCAAGGAATTTTTACAAAGATGATGCTTTCATCCTCATTAGCTGAAGCTAATTCTGCTTTCCTGTTTGCCAATATTACTGTAATCCATTTCACAAAGCCAGGCTCTTATTACTCTTGAACATTATCAGCTAATGCAAGCTCACAATTACACTTACACATTACAGGTCTGTCGAGCTGAATTGCTTCTGCTGTGCTCAGCAAATAAATTTTTAGATTAAAGAGCCATAAAATATTAAATCACGTAAAAGTTCTCACAAAGACATCATGAATTCTATGCATAGCTTCTATTGTTAACAGTGGTCTCCAGTATCCTTTCTTTCTTGCTTTTTTTCTTTTTTCTTGGAGGTAGGGTCTCACTATGTAGTCCAGGGTAGCCTTGAACTCACTATAGATCCCAAGCTAATCTCAAACTTGCAGCAATCCTCCTGCCTCTGCCTCCAGGATGCTGAAATTACAAACAATCGGAGACTCCTGCAATGGGCTCCAATGTCCAGCCTTGTATCACGGTGCCCTGTAGGAAGACCAAGAGATAAAACAGGTGTCGCAGAGATCTGGGAGGACCAGCTGTGCATGGGGAGCAAAAGAACACGAGACAGCCAGAACCTCAACATTTATTCATTGAGGAAAATGGTGAGGGAAGGCACCTGGGAGAGCTAGACAAGCAGCAAGGTGGGCAAGGCCTGTAACAGAGGGAACAAAGCATTTCTGCAGAAGGGACAGGAACAGCAAGATTTACCTTATGGTTAACAAGTAACCTGCTCTGCAGCCAACTCTGGGAAGGAATTTTCCTCGGGAGTCACCCAGCCCTCAGAGGAGACGCTATCTCATGTCTTAGCCCCATGGAATCACAGCTCCTCTATCCTAGCTCAACCATGGCCGCTGATGACAAACAATGCTAGTCTGCCATCAGCCCAAACAATGCTAGTCTGCCATCAGCCGCCTGCATTCATGAAATACATACATAGCCTCAGCCAGACTGGCTAATTAAGCTGAAAGCACAATCACACTTTGGGGAGATGGGGCAGACACTGTGGTCCTCCACAACAAACCTGCACCCCTATGCCTCACTAGTCTCCTAAGTAGAGTTTCAAAGATGTATCTACTTCCAAGAAATCAATTAATGTCAGAGAGCTAAGCATTGCACATCTTAAATACTGACCTGATAGTTCCCTGGTAGTTAGCAAAATCTAAACAAAGAGTCAGTACTGCAAACCCTGAGTGTTTTCTGTACACAGGCAACTCATTTGAACGACGAGAGATGGTATCAGTCACTTTGTCATCACTGGGACAAATCCGTGATATCATTCCTAAAGAGGAAAGGTGTATTCTGTGTCACATCTTCAGGTGTTTCAGTTCATGGTCAGCTGGCTCCAAGGCAGAGTACTATGGTGGAAAAGTGTGGCAGCAGAAAGCAGCTCACCTCATGCCGTCCAGGAAGCCTGGCAAAGAGCCAGAGAGCAAGAGGCAGGAGAGAGAATACCCCTACCATTCAAAGCCATGCCCCAGTGACCTGCCTCACCCAATTAGGCGCCACCTCTGAAAAGCCCTGCTCTGAAGACCAAGCCCACAATACAGGAGTCTTGAAGGAACACCACAGAAGTAGCCAACTTCAAACTGAGGTTTATAAACAATGGGAAGGTAGCAAAGTAAAGTAGAACTCCTGAAAAAGAAATGCTCTCTTTAAAAAAAAAATTTCTCTAGAACTGAATGACAGCATAATTTTCCCAAATTAATTGTCAGTCTCATTGTTGTTTCCCACAATTAAAGGAACTCAATCAATGAAACCAGAATATCTAGGTGTGATGTATCATGGCTCCCTAAATATCTGAAAACAGAGAATAGAGTTTTTTGAATCTATTTGATAAATTTCTACAGAAATATGGAGTCTCAGAAAATCCCAGGAGGAAATGTTTCTCACACACACATAAACAGACCACCCAAAAAAGGCAGCAAGTCTTCTCAAAGAGATGTTAAGAGAAGAAAATGTAAATTTATCTTAAAAGACTAAAATGCTAGTATAAAAATCAACATGAGTCTCTGCATATTTATAATATTTCTTATACACACCAGTTAGCTTTACAAATAAGTGAGAAGCCAACTAAATTAAAATGCAAATCTGAATAAACCTTCTCACATGATCCAAGAAAAATTAATGAATGTTAAATCCTGAAGCTGGCACCGAAGACGGTCTGTAAAACAGCACAGCGACACAGTGATATGACACAGCACATCATACCCTGGGCCCACATGACCCAGGCGCTTCCTAGCTCTCTGACTGGGCTGCATAGCCAAACCTCTCACAGGCCCTTGCATTACACAGAACACCAGGATTCCTGAGATAGTGCCAGGGCTGTGTCCTGTGCACCTAACCCGGGCGAGGAGGGAACTCTCACCTGTCTCCACCACAGCCTTTGAACACCCCTCTACTGTCCAGCTCCAGGGAGCCCTGCCCGGCCGTTCTCTAAGCTGCAGCTATCTGCCCTAACCCTGCTCAGTGGCCCCTCTGCTTCCCTATCCAAGGCAAAGCACAGTCCTTCCCTCTGAACCAACCATTTTGCTATCACCCTCATATACCCAGAGGCTTTAACTGTCCTCAAGGCTCAGCTCAAACCCACATCCCCTTCCAAACACAAATACAATATCCTCCCAAAGCCTCTTAGAACACTGAGATTAATGCACTAGGAGCTCACTAGGGAATTTAAACCACACACACTGACTTGGTACAAGGTGCGGCCAGGGCATCACGGATGGACACAAGCTTTCTCTGCACTGAGCCCCATGTCACTGGACCAGCCCTTCCCTGAAGCACCCTATACTTCCCATCCCATACTACAATTATGTACAAATGACTGTAAACTACAACGTCCTGGAAAACAGGATCTGCATTGGTTTAGAGCCCTCAAGTTTCTACAAGAATTGTGATGTGAAGCAGCAGGCACTCAGCCACACATTGAATGCACAGATAAAGAAAGAAAATTTCAGTGTTTCTGAAATGTAAAATTCCAAGTCATGATTTGAAACAAAAGGCTATCAACATCTGGATAACTAACTTCCATTTCAAACCTGCAATTCTACTGCACTTACAACTTAACCAGTACACAGAAAGAAATAACTTACCTCAAACAGAAAGAAAGCATCTAAAAAGAAAAGTAGTGATATAGGGGAATCAATCTCAGTGGAAGACCTCCAAATGATATAGCAGAAATGAAACTCACAACCTACTACGTCCACAAGTCCATGTTCTCTAAAATCGAAGAATGATTTTAGGGACAATGGAAGTAAAGAGTAGAATATATTTATTAAGAGAAAGAAAGCTTCTGTCTGAAGAGAGACAGAAGGGGATCCCAAGCAGGTTTCCCCGGACTCTTGTCTCTTCCAGAGACTTTTACAGAGTAAAACCATGGGTTTAAGGTGGGGGACGACTGGGAACTCACAAAGCAGATGGGCATAAGGTGGGACATAACTATAGTCAGCCAATAAGGTCAATAGTTTAAGGTAAAATTGGTTACATTAGGGACAAATGGGAAAGCAAGTCACATAGGAAGTGGGCATTCTTGGAGCCATGACCTTTACCCTAGAGGGATGGGATAGTGGCTCGGTGTGAGAGGGAACTAATTAGAGTATCAGTCTTTAGGATGTGGATTCATTTGTTTGATCCTTTGTCTTGAGGCCTGGCCCACAGCAGGAGGTGTCTGTCTCCCCCACAGTTGCCAGGTGCCTGCACTGGCTCCATTAGAGGACCTAGCCCTATCTCACTGCCTATAATATTTCTGACCACCTCAGCTGCCTTTAACACTAGTACATACTAACTATAATCTGATAGATGATTCCTCCCTTCCTACATCCCATCACTCTAAAGCACTCAGAGCTGTCTAAAGAGACTGCAATACATACTTCCATGTCTTTTACACTGCAATCTCTAGCCTACCCCATTCACTATCTGAATCTTACTACTCACTCTGGAATTATCTTCTATGATGGAAAGTCTCCCCTGAGGTCAAAGTTATAGTTGAATAGCCCTCTCTGTGCTCCCCTAGCATTTGATAGTACTATGTCAATCATGGCACCTAACAACAACAAATGCTTGTTTATCCACTCCCCTAAAGATTCTTTTGGGAGGAGGGTCTCATCGCTGTAACTATATTATCTTATACATTGTGTGGCACATAGGGAATAGTCAATACATGTTAAAGGAATGAATAAAAAAAAGTTTCGATTTGTTCATCTGTATATTTAGTTGATTCTACAGTATTTTCCACTTTCACTTTTTTACGTGAAGAATCAATAAAAATAAATGAAATGTGTAATAAAGACTTAGCTCTAGCCAGGCTATACAGCTGGACCAACTCTAGCTATCCAGACTCTCCAGGGAATTTAATGTTTAATAATGCACGCCTGTTACCCCAGCACTCCGGGAGACTGAGGCAGCAGATTAGAAAATTCAAGCCCAAGAAGGGCAATTTGGCAATTTAGTGGGACTCTGTCACAGAGCAAAATAGAAGTGAAAGAAGGGGGAATGTAGCTCAGTGTGAGGTCCTGGGTTCAAACTGAACTGAACCCAGTACTGAAGAAAAAGGATTTAGAACTATGTTCTAAATAATGAGTTCCTTCTGCTAAAGAAGATTTTCTCATTACTGACATTTAAGCTTAAAGAGAGTAAATTGTTATACTGCTTATGATGGTAAGAGAAATTTCTATTAAAAAGTATTAAGTGCTCAGTCACATCCCTAATTTTAATACAAAATAATGTATATTTTTACACAGGTATAGAACTATAGACAATTGAGCTATAGATAGGTTAACAAGGAAACTTTTACATTTTATGGCCTAGAAACCCTTAGTTTTTCCTACTTTACTGTAATCAAATAAAATTTTCTAAATAAATGTTAAGTTTAAATTATTTGCTACTATGCAGTTTACTTGATTATAATAAAGTCATTAAGATACAAAACATAGAATAATCAGTTAGGCATAACCAAGTGTACAGCAATTATGCCAATTTTACTTTCAGACTGTAAGTCAAAGCCAAGAAAAGAAAGATTAACCCCACTGTTTTTGTTTTGGTTTTTGAAGCGGAGTCTCACTGGTCTTGAATTTACTGTGTAGCGAAAGGTGGCCTCGAACTTGCAGAAATCATGTGCCACCACGACCAACTCCCGTTGTTTTTAAACAAGCCAAAATCATTTTATATTTTTCTCCTTTCAATAGTTTTCTCTACTTTAACTTGCATTAACATTGCAGTTTTCCCACGTCATATATCATTTTTAAGAAAAAAGAACTCTGGAACTTACTCCGTAGAAATCTGCAATTCCCTTAGTCATGGATCTTTTAAGAAACCCCAGAGAAAACTCAAAATATTAAAAAGCCCTTCCAATAAACCTGAGGCAATGACGCGACCAAACAGCAAGAATGACACAAGTCCTACTACCTTGTTTTTTAAAAAACCTATTTTGAGACTCAAAGATGTGGACCTGAAACATGTCAGACAATAGGCCTAAAAGGATTTTTATAAAAGCACTTTCTCTTCGATGTTTTTGTCCTAATACCATTGCATCGTGACTAATAAGTATATCTGGATGCAAAGACAAGGGGTTGCAAGTATAGTAATGCATGATAAGGTCAGAGAAGTACTTCCGTGCCCTTAAAGTTCTCAAACTACACAGCTGCTTCAACATAGAGCAAATATGGTTTCAAAACCAGATATACCAAGAGACGAGAATACACGTTAATGCAAACTTGGTTATGGCGTATAACGTTACTCCTCGCTGTTTGGGGGCAGAAAGCTGTGGCTTTTCTCAACGTAGCTTATAAAATGATTCCAAAACTAACAAGATGTGCTTTCAAAACACAGTAATTAGAACCAGCTGAGGCTTCCCTGCGCCCATTCCTACCCTTAAAGTTTAGAACGAGAAACTTTTCCACCACTTTCAGACACTGACTCAGAAAAAAAGTCTTCCGAGAAAAGCCAAGGGAGAGCTTCTCTGGGGTTTGAAATGATCCCAAGAATCCTTGTGGCCCTAAAAGTCTCCCCAGTTAATCGCAACGTCTATAGCCCAGGCTTCTGCTTTTTGTAACACACTTAATAGATGACAAAACTCTGGAGACTGTTGATTCAGAAGTGCAACCTCAAAAGCCTCAAGGAATAACCCGGAAATGGGAAAAATTCACAGCGAAGTGCGAACTTGCTATCACACCAAAAAGCTACGTCACACCCCCACACTGAAGTAAGGCCACCACTCACCCGCCACTCTTCCAAGAAAACCTAGACTCAGGATGTTCAAAATCAGAAGTGCAGCAAGCTTGCTAATTCACAAGACAGGAACCTAATCACCCACTTCAGCACGACCCGTGGCTACTGGGCGCTGCCATTTTGACAGCCGGCAGGACCAGCGCGGAGACACCCCCCCTCGGCCGGTCGCCCTGAGCAAGCCTGAGCACCAGGAAGCCACTAGTCTGTCACCTCGCCTCCCAAGACGCCGTATCCACTAGCATAGAGAAGGTCCCCAAAATCAAAATCCTCCTGCGCGGCTCTGCCAAAGTAACCGCCCTCCATATAGCACACGGTCTCTCAGGCAATGCCGAGGGCAGCCAAGCCGTCGGGGGCGTGGCATCAGGGGCGGAGCGTCGGAGAAGCGCGCTCGGTAACCCGGGCAACGCGACCCGGGGACCGGTGCAACCCGGAGCCACTCTGTGGACTGAAAGGTCTGCGCCACGCCCCTGGGCGGTCCTAAGGAACTGCCTGTGACCAGGCTGTTCGCTCTCAGTGCTCCAGCCTCCAACCTTCGCCCCCCACCCAGCCTTCTGGCGCGCGGCTCGGAGACTGGGCCGGCCCCAGGCCTGGAGCCCCGGGGCGCAGCCCGTCCCCTGCCGCGCACCGCCCCCCTTAGCTGCCTGCGGTTCCGCCTGCGCCGCCTCCCCGGGCGCGGGACGCCGAGCGCCTTCCGAGGCGGCGCGCACCGGCCGAGCGCCTCCCGCTAGCCGGGCTGAGCCGCCGCGTGCTGTTTCGTTCGTGGTCATTGCAGAGGCTGAAATTCGGGTTGAGCCCAACTCGGAACCAAGAGGACCCTCTGGGGTTGTTCTGGGTTTTGTTTTTTTTTTCCAAAATGGCAGCCTCCAGCCGCGCGCAAGTGTTAGATCTGTACCGGGCGATGCTGAGAGAAAGCAAGTGTTTCAGCTCCTACAACTACAGGTGACCGGGCTGGCGGCGGGACCAGGATCGGGGTCAGGGTCACGGGCGGCCCAGGACGTCCCCGAGGCGCCGGCGGGCTGGGGACTGTGACCCGGGCTCCGTCACCACAGCGTGCAGCGCCCACCGGTGGGGTCGTCTGACACCTGAGGGGGCAGGAGCCGGGGGCCTGCCCTTCCGGTTACCAAGGGGGAGGTTCGACTCTTGGGACGTGTTCGTTCCTGCTTTAGGAGCGTTGATCGCTGTCGTATTTCAGTTGGGAGAGACAAAAAACGAAAGCTGTAAATATTTAAGAATCACAAGCGTGTTGCAAATACAACTTCCTTGACCGTTGCTAGAGTTTTGAGGGGTGGTGGTGGCCGGCCAGTAGCACGTGACCGCAACGCGGACCGCCTGCGCTAGCGCGCCCTTTTATTTCCCAGGTATTTTAATTAACAGTTTGGGTTGCAAAAATCCAGTCATTGTGAGGATAGGGGACCCCGCGTCCATACACAAGTAGTAGTGAAGGAAAAAAGAATTTCACAAGTTCCCTGGAGCTGAACCCTTCATCTATCCTGGCACAAGGCAGGTACCTTACCTATAAGACCTTAAACAACAGGAGAGAAGTCTAAACGCTTTTTTTTTTTAAGCTGACAGTAAAATACAAAGACTACATATTAGTGAAGAACTATATGAGGTTTTGATGTATGTGCTAGTGTAACTCTTTCATGAAATGAATTCTCGCATCTTAACGACAACCCACTTTTTCCCTGCGGGCCGCCCCTGTGTAAGAGACCCTTATTCTTGCTTTGTGTGTCCTTTGTCTTTACACAGAGCCTCTTTCACATATTTTCTACTTCCTGATAACTTCCGATCCATCATTTCTACATCTACCTTATGGATTCTGTTTGTGCATTGTTCAGATTTGGTGTCTTTACTAACTACCTGAATCCTCTGAATTTGAGCCATATTCCCAAGAGCAAGAATCTGGTTGGACCATCTGATCTCTTAACAGGAGGCCTCACCTTGTGTGACTTTTTAGGCTGTGCATGGGTATTGGGAGCAGAGCTGATCTCTGGAGACACACCTGGTTAGGTGGCACCCTCTTCCCTAGGGATATGAGCTGGCAAGGCCCTTGCTGCCCAGTAGAGGAACTTGAAGCCTATCTACCAGGGACTATGAAAACTTTTTAGAAACTTGCCCAGAAAATGTACCTACCCTATAAATTTTACAATAACATGTAGGCTGTACCAATGAGATCATGAAGTCAAATGTTTAAAAGAAGCATTTCATGGGAAAGCATGATTTTACTTAATGACTAGCTTTGGATGACGGGCATACTGCTAAAATTTTAGTAATTAACACTTAATAACAAGTTCATATTGTTGAGGAAGTACACAAGATACACAAGTAAAAAAGAAGAGGAAGCCAATCATGTTCACCAGTCTGGAAGATATTTTGTCCATGTTAATTTCAATCAGAATACATAGGACCAGGGATCAAGGCGCAGTTCACGCACTGAAGGCATAGTGACAAGGAGAGTAGTGCAGGAAGGACTAATCACAGACTTCAGAGTGTGTCACCTTGGATAAGTCACTTGACCTCTGCAAACTTTCTGATTTGTAAATGGGACCATTGGATTTAGACAACCTCTGACAACCCTTCCACTTACAAAGTTTCATTGGGAAGTGATTTATAAGCTAGCAGGGCAAAATTTTTTCAAGTGAATAAATCAGCAGGGGTAAATTACAGAAAATCACTCAAGGCTGTACTTAGTTTCAGTATAAGGAACTCTAAGGTAACTTAGGTTTAAAAAATAATTGGTCAGGCCAGCCATAGTGGCCCATCCCTGTAATGCTAGCACCTAGGGAGAACTAGGAAAGAGAATTGCAAGTTTGAGGTCCACCAGAGCAATTTAGCAACACTGTGTTTTAAAATAAATATAAAGGACTGGGAGGCATACCTCAGTGATAGAGTGCTCTGGGTTTGATCCCCAGTATCACAAAAAAAAGTAAAGAATTTGTCAGGTAATTGAGTATATGACTTCAAGCCAAATTTGTTAACGCAGATTTGCCTATTATGGAAACTTTTACCTTGTATGAAGGCCATGTCCTTTGGGTTTCAAGGATAGCCTCCTCCCTGTTCTCTAATCTCAGCAATTATTCATCCCTGATTGCAAATCAGTGATAGCCATATCCACTGATCACTTCTGTGTACCAATACCATGTTCTGTTCATTTCATTAATTAACATTTACTTTTGACAAAAGCCCTCTGATGTAGGTGCTCCTTTTACAAGCTAGCAAGGAAACCGAGGCCTAGAGAGATGAATGAAGCTGTCAGAACTCAACAGCTAGTGCTGGAGGAGCCTGGAAAAGCAGGCAAAAGCAAATTTTGAAACTATGAAAATGGCAATGCTTAAAGTAATTGCGAGGATGAAATATTCTGCAGTCTCATCCACGGACCCTGTCTGCTCTGCCTCTCCATTCTCCAGCAAGCCTTGCACACACATCCTGCCCTGTCATGGTTTACAGCTGTGGTGGTTTTGTTCTTTGGGGGGAATTGGGGGCAGTTTTATTTTTAATACTGGGGAGTAAATCCTTGTCCTCAATGCTGTTGTGTGTTTTTTTGTTTTGGTTTTGAGACAGTCTTACTAAGCTATTCAGGCTAGCCTCAACCGTCTACTCCTGCTTCAGCCTCCTGAGTACCCAGAGTTGCAGACATGTGCCTCCGTACCCAGCCATTCACAGTTTCTTAACCCATTTATACCAAAGATTGCAATTCTTTGAATTTTTCTAGGTAACACATATGAATTAAATTCAAGAAACAAGAATTTCAGGACAAGCAATTTTGTTCTGTTCTATTGTTATGGGCATTCCAGAAATAGAAAACTAGGCATTGAAAGGTTAATGTGCTGGGTGCTCTTTGGCGCCCGGTCTTTTACTGGTACTGTTCTATGCTTACCCTTCATTACCCTAGTCCAGATCGCCACCTCATTCAGATTCAGCTCCATTCTGACCTCTGAGCCGAGCTTTTCTCATCCTCTTCATTCCATAGCCCTCATCCCTGTCTGTTCCGTACCCCGACAGGCCCTACTTTTAGGGTTTTCATAGCTCAATGCTTCCAGCAGACTTCTGCAGCCTCCTTTGCCCATGGCAGTGCCAAGCCCTGGACACAGAGGGGTGTTGGCACTGGGCTCCGCAAGGTACTTGGACCCGTGTGAGACACATGGAGACACAGTTTCTGCAGACCGTGTAAGTGCTGTGACCGAAGTGTGCTCAGGGTATACAATGAAGAAGTCTGCCCAGAAAGCGCCCTTGATATGGGGTGTGAAGCAGCCTCCTGTGCTCAGGTAGCAGCAGACAGTGGGCAGCTGCTTGAGAGTCACCCGATTCTTGGCTGACACATGAGACAGGTTGGAAAGGCCCACGCACTCTGGGACCTCTGGGCCACACTGAGGCTTTATTCTAGGGTAAGAGGCAGCCACTGAGGAGCTTGGAGCTATGAAATGAGATGGTCCAGTGCATACTTTGGATGAGCACAGTCTAGAAGATTCTGAAGGAGTCAGTGAAGATCCCCAAATGGGAGTTGAGTACAGCAGTGCAGAGGAGAAACTAAACCCGAACAAGGACAGTATTAGTGGAAAATAGAGGAAGACAGGCATATTTGCTAGGCTGTGTGAGAGGGTAGAATTGTTAGAACTCTTATGGGGTGCAGTGTCAGGGAGAAGAAAACCAAAGCAGAGTCTAAAATGCCACGTAGATTATGCCAAGAAACAGAGACTGTAGATAAATATGGAAGTTGGTCAGCAGCTGGAGTAGGAAATACAGTAATCGACGGTCTTGTGTAGCAAAAGTTCTCGCTCACATGTAGAGCTTCCTGATTGTGAACAGCATGGGGACACCCAGCAGAGGGCCGATCAGAGCTCCAAGGCTCAAGGAATGGCAGTGCCAACATACTGGGCACCCTGTCACCAGGCAACCGCATGCAGGTCCACACCACACTCTGCCCCGCAGTTTCTCCTCTGCAAAGTGGGAATAATAAACTGCCTCTTCTGCCCTTGGTGCCCTTGCTCATGGAGGACACTAAGGTGGACAGTAGCACCCCTTGTGTGAGTAGTGTTAATGCCAGCTCTTCACCTTCTCAAACAAGGTGCTACAGGAAGGGCCTTAGGGCCATGTGGTCTACCTACATGAAACACATGGACAAATCAGTGTTTTCTTCATTTTTCCTGAGAACCCACAGTGTGCATGTGATGCATGTGTATAGGGCCTGCAAGGAGACAGAATACAAACACAAGATGGTCCAGCTATTATAAGATTGTAGTATGGTTGTACATAAGGATAGCAAAAGGAATTTCACAGAGAACACAGACCAACTGGAACCATGCCCAGACCCTGGAGATTTGCAGGATGTAGGGGATTTCAGGAGATAATCTTCTTAATAAAATTTTGGCTGTCACTTATTAAGAACATTTTTCAATAACATTATAGTGATTATTTCAGTCCTCTAAGTGTACCTTCCACTTAAGTTTTAATTATATATATAATATATATATATATATATATATATATATTATATATATATATATATATTCTCTCATTGAAAAAATCCATAACACACTCCATCCCTCTCCCCAGCAACTCTCTGATCTGTGCTCAGACTAAAACCTGCTAATGTTAGTAGTTGCTGATGTATGGGAAATCCCTCCCTCTAATTCTTTTTCATTTGTTGCTCCTTGACTCAATTTAGAGGTACCTGGACACACCAGCTGGGACAGCCATCAGCATGTGCTGTGTTTTGCATGTTTTTGATAGGCTGAGGCAGTAAGTTCTTAAGTTCCAGCCTAGCCAGGGAAACTAAGCAAGAACCTGTCTCAAAATATTAAAACAAAATAGAAAGGGCTGGGGGTACAACCTAGTGCAAAAGCCCTAGTTTCTCCCAAGCACTGCAAAAAAAAAAAAAAAAGCTTTTAATGCATATGTATATTATGAGGTATTGAAAAAAAACCATAGAATTCTATGTTAAGCAGCCAAGTAAGAGTTTTGTTCATTATGAAATGTTGAAGAAATCATGTCTTAGAAAGCTGCTCTAACTTCTATTGCAGGATATCTAAGAACACAGTGAGGGAGAGAGAGGGAGAGAGAGAGAGAAAGGAGGGGAGGGAAGAGGGCCACTTTGTTTAATTTCCTGAATTCTTTCCAGGGCTCCTGTGGAGCCCATGGCACTTTGTTGGGGAGAGCCATTGTACCTGACCCCTTTTACGGTGCCTTAGGGGCAACCAGAAGCAATTCATCTATACCTAAAAGTAGTTTCTTCAACTGTTGAAAGGTTGCTTATTCATTATCAATAAATATGCTTAGAGTTTCTAGGTGGGCCTGTGGCCAATGTCTGTCATCCCAAGGAGACTGAGATGTGGGGGTGTTAAATTCATGGGTAACGTGGGCAAATTATTGAGACTAGTTTCAAAGTGTAAAACCATAAAGAGACCAGGCATGTAACACCCGAGAGGCCCTGGGTTCAATCCCCAATAGTACCCACCCCAAAATGTGTGTGTGTGTGTGTGTACATTTAGATTTTCTAAAAAACATTTTACCTGTAGTTGCTAAATTCTGTCATATTGAATAATTATGATTCTGAAAAATATGTAAAAATCACATAATCAATTTAGAGAACATGTAACATACTCAAACTGGGAAAATTATATTCAACAGCCTAAATTTGAGGTTGAAAAATAACATTTTTACTGTACATGACAGAAGAAAGTATTCAAAGATTATTAAGTTTCTGTGTCATTGCTGATGTTTTTTACTTTAGCTTACAAGTTTCCAAATTATGCTTATTTTCTGTAGCCTTTACCTTTGCTCTTAAAGCATCTTTAAAACTTATATATATATAATAAAACATAGAAAAGTAACTTTTATAATTGAAAAATAACAAATGAGGGAATCAAAAGATAGAAAATTAAGGCAGAGGATATAAGAGCAAAAAAGCAAAGTTAGGCCAAAAATGGGATTTTAAGTAAACAGGATGTTCTTAACATAAAGTACCTTTAAATCATCCTGCATTGCAGAAGGGTAATGTTGTTTTTTATGCAAAGTGTAATTATAGAACATTCAGTTTGAAAATGATTTTGATGAACATAATAAACAATTGACTACCTCTTAATGGTTTGTGCCAGTAGGCATATGCAGACTTCCCTGCAAATGAAGGGAAAGGATGAAAGGTATTTCATTACATATTTATTCTTCTCGTGACCTCTTTCCTGACACTGAATTTCACTTCATCAGACAACAGAGTTTTTACATTTGTCTTAGCATTTATCTCCTCAATTAAGGGGTGCCCAGCTAGTTTAAGATAACTTAACCTTTAGAAGCCAAGTTAACAAAACAAGGCAAGTTGCATGAATCAAGCCTTAAGTTTGTAGGTGTAGCACAGTTTAGCTAGTTGATTCCTCTTGGCTTTACCTGGGTCAGTAATAAGAATGCCTGGAATTGGCTTCTCTCAGCTGATCCCGTCTCTCTCATTTTAGAGAGGAGATTAAATGTTGCCAAGACGATGACATAATATACAGTGGTGATGTCTTAATCCCCTGTATTGCTTTACAGGCACTCATTCCTAGAACACTGACCATGTAATAGTTCTAACTCGTACTTCGAGGCAAAGAAAAAATAGCCCACAGAAATGGTCTTTTATGACCACACAAAAAAAGCTACAAAGACTTGATTCTAGAATTGCCCTCTTCTTTTCCTCCCTCCTCCTTCCCTGTGATGTGGTTTCCATAGAGATTGGATATGACCCTCAAAGGTTTATTGCTGGAAGCTTGGTCTCAGTGTGGCAGGAGTCACTGGTCCTTTGCCCCATCCTGCGGCTGGCTCATCCAGCCCTCTCAAGCCACATGCTCTGTGGCTCAGTGCACCAAGGACCCCTTGTGTTCTGAATGTCCTTGTGTGTAGAAGGCCACTTGTGACCTGCCCGTACACATCGCCATGCTTGCTGAGGCCCCCTGGGTGCCCCTTGCTAAGAGGACATAGGAATAGCACCCCTTTGTCCCAAGCTGGGGCGTAAGTCTGTCTTGCCCCTAGAGTGGCAGTCTCAGGTTTGGGGCTCTCTTCCTGGCTGAATTCACACAGCATCTTCATGGCAGTCTTTTCACTTTTCCTATCCCCCCTTCCCCCACTGAGGGCTTCAGATTTATTCTGCCCCCAAAGGAAGGCAGGGATGCAGGGGAAGAGCTTTATTACAGAGATGGCTTCCCAACATTTTTTTTAAAGACATAGATGCTTAGCTCACATGAAACCCTAGAATCAATCCTCAGCACCAAGAAATAAATTAAAATTTTTTTCCTTTTATAATGTGAAAACACCCCAAATACTGAGAGATCACAGGTGTCAAGCAAAATCTGGTATCGAAAGGTTGATGTCCTTGAAATTGCCTTTTACTGCCTGATTGCGTGTTGTTGTAAGACACTGCCAACTGTTTCACCATCAGCTCTAGAGGTCAGAAGAACTAGTCTATGAGACAATGTATAGAAAAATAAGCCTCTTTGTTGTAATTAATTAAAAACAATGGAAATGCAAAAATGACTTGTTCATAACCCCTTCTAGTACTACATACAGTCAGCTGGCAATAAGATTATTTCCATAGTAATTAACTGTAATCCCAGTCTCTTGAACAGCCTAAGGCATGTAATTATCACCACAGAAAATTGTTTCCCTGTATCCTCCCAGTCCTAGGGAACCAGAGAGAATCCTGTATTCATTTCCACCACCATCTCCATGTTTCCTTCTTTAGTGATGGAAGAAAGAGTTATCGCCTCTCAGCTTAGCCCGTTTTCATTTGCCAGTTCCTTTATATTTTCATTTGCCAGCCTAGAGAGAAACGTATCCATAATACTGAAATCTTAAAAAAAGAGAATCTGACTTATTTTCTATTGTTAGTCCTTAACATGTGTGAGGCAGAGGGACCCATGGGTGGCAGGGTTTGAAAGCGTCACACTGTGCACCCTGGTCGTGTCACTGGAGATGTGGCTGACTTGGGGATCGAGTGGTATCAGCGGATAGAAGCACAGGGTAGAAGTGGACACCCGGGGTTAGGTCAGATGGGTTAGAGTTTGCTCTTGAAGGAGCCACTGGTCCCTGCCACCTTGTCATTTCTGTGAGAGCAGAAATCCTGTCATTCTTGTTTTTGTCTTTGTTTTTTTAAACCTTGCTGGCTTTGCGTATAGTAGGGATGGATGCTTTTGAGAGTTTTGTGTGTGAAGCATCGTACTCAGCAAAGCAATTAAATTAGCGACGTAAGGGTGGGAGTGTCTGGGAAATGCCCATTTGGGTTGAAATAATTTTGTCTATGGCTTTGCTAAAGATAAAGACCCGCATTAGAATCATTCTAGAGTCAGACCAGTGCCGTGCACCACCATTTTTATGGCGTGTCACTTGTCTGTCACCAACACAGGAGCTTCCAGGACTCTCTAGGCCTGTTCTCTTCTAATTCTTGTGACTGGCAAGTTTTTGTTACATAGCACAGCTTCGATATATAATATATACCTGTAAGTCATATTCTTTCAATTAACAAATGTTTACTGAGCTTCCACTGCAGTCCAGCAGGGAATGAAATTTACCCATTTCCTACTTGCATGTAGCTTGCATTCTAATGAGATTGTGTTATAACAGGATCATGGTAATCCAGTACTCTGAATTGTTAAGTCCCCGGGAGGTAGTACTCTCATGAACGCCTTTGTTGTATGGAATTCTGTGCTCTGCTGAGGCTACAGTACAGCTTGATTCCAGAGATCAAAAGCATAGGAAGAAGCAGTTTCACTCTAACTCTGATAAACACTATTACAGTGTTAGTGACTCAGTGATACCTGCGGTCCTCCACTTCGGGGATCTGGCTTCTGTACTCATGTAGACCCCTTGGTGTTTGCTGGAGGGAAAGCAAAGAGAGCAGCCAACTGATTTAGCACTGAGCCCCAAACACTGTGTCATTACAAAATAGGTGTTAGTCCAGTTGACAAGTACAATAATGATAACAGTGCTTTCTCTCTCTTTTTTAACTTAGGCATTTCTCATGCTTGGAGTTTCACATACAGGCCCTTCTTGCACTGTCTCTCTTGATCATCATAGAAATTAGCTGAAATAGGCACCTTTAATTCTTCCCACTTTCCCAGTGAGGAAGCTGTAGCTCCTAGAAATGGAAGTCGCAAACCCAGAATCACATAGCTAACGTGGAGTCAGCTTTGCACTGAGTCCTCCGATGTCATTGCTGTGCCCCGTGTTCCCATGGATGCAGGCACACAGCTCCCCCTCTGCTTTTTTTGGCATCTGTGGGGCATTTCCCTGTACAGGAGATAGACTGGTATACTCTGGTATCCTGCCAAATGGATGCACCACAGGCATTTGTGAAAATCCCTGCTGTTGAGCTCTGAGCATTTCAGAGTGTTTTTTGTACAGTTGTCCCTGGGTTATTGGTTCCAGGACCTGCCTTGGACACCAAGTCCCGGAAGCTCTTATAAGAAATGGCACAGTACTTGATAGAACCTGCACGCCGCCTCCCGTGTACTTGAGGCCATCTCTGGGTTACTTACAGTAGCCACCACAAGTGTGGGTGCTGTGTTAACAGTGGTTCTCTCTCTAAGTGGAGCTTAGAGGGTGACAAGGAAGAAAGCCTGCACATCTCTGGTACAGACACAATGTTAGTTTTCAAGTCTTTTCCATCAGCAGTTGAATCTCAACATGGGCCTTCCTGCTTGGCTTGCAGCTGCTTGGCTTCAGATTACAAGTTCATATTTGGAGTCTTAATTATGAGTCCTGAATTTTTTTCCTTTTTTTTTAAACCAAAATTTCTTTCTTGCACTGGGCTTGATCACAGAAGTAAAACCCACACTGACTACAGTTCTTCTGCAGAGGGCTCACTGCCCTGTCTGCAGAGTGGAGTCTGAAGCCCTGAGTGCTGTGTCTGGAGAGGTCTCCTAGGGACTCTTCTCCTCCCCTAGAATGGCATATCCTTCCTACATTCACCTTTTTAAGAGAGAGGGTAAAACATCATTTAAAATGGTCATTTCATAGCTGATATTTTAATAGATATTGCTTCATAGCTGATATTTTAATGGATACTGCAATGCTGTTTTAAAGTTGCTAAGGAAACGTTTTGCATTGTGTGGGTCTACCCCAACGCAGTATTATCACTAAGGGTGCATTTTTGTAAATTGGAGATAAATTAACTTGAGTACTTGCAAAGTAGCAGTAAGGGAAGACGGGGCGGGGGCAGGCGATCAGAGGCATAGTTTTACATGAAAAAGAGAGAGTGAAAAAGGGTCTGTGTTCAGGAAACTAGCAAACTACGTGAGCTAGAATAAACTGCTCCTCCTTGAAAAAAGAAAAAAAAAAGCCTAGCAAACTGCAGACTGAACAGCTCCTGCTGCCTGAGGAGGGACTCAGCAGTGTTGAGTAAGGAGGACTGCTTTGGCAGAGCCTTGGATGCTTGCCAAGGCCTGGAGTGCTTTAAGTGCCACCCTGTACCTCGATGAAAGGACCGGGTGCTGGACCACAAGCCCTGCAGGGCGATTGGCCCCACTGCAGGGCTTCTATCTGCCAGTACTGTTTATGCCCCGTGTTCCATGTCCCATGCCTGGATCCTGTTCCTTGGGATGCAGAGTGTTCAAGGAACAGAAGTGAGCAGAAGACCAGGCTCTGTCCTCACTCTTAAAGAGCCTGTGACCCTCCCGATACAAGGCCAGCATGAACTGTGGTGCGGAGGAGGCTGTCGGCAGCTCCCTGACAGACTGCTTTCGGTGGGAACAGACTGTAGTATACACGCACTTCCTCATCACACCACCGCGTTCTCATGCTCTGTTCTGTCCCATTCCTCCTGCTGCAGAGAAGGGGCAGGTGGGGTACTGGGCACCGAGCCCAGGGCCTTTGCATTAGCCATATCCCTAACGCTTTTTATTTTTTGTTTTGCAGCAGGGTCTCCCTAAGTCATGATTGCTCAGGCTCAGGTTTGCAGTCTGCCTGCCTCAGCCTCCTAGAGTACTTGGAGTACAGGCGCGCTTCCCATGCCCATCTCCCCTCTTTTCTCAGTGGCGTGTTCGGTCTGTCTGCAGGACTCAGTACTCTCTCCCTTTCATGCTTCATATGCAGGAATTCCCCCATCTGCTGGTCTCCCTGGTTGGCCACCCGCTTTCCCCAGCCTCTTCTTTGATATCAGGGTCCCCTGCGTGCCATCAAGAATGTGTCTTACCCTCCCCAGGTTCTTTCACTAACTGTGGCCTCAATCCCGTGTGTCTGATGACTCCCCTCTGTTTATCCTCATCGTCTGGTCCACGGTCCCTTCTTCCAAGGGCATCCCGAGCACTTCCTGGGTGTTCCACCAGTGCTTCACCTCACCTCGGTCTGGGCTCCGGCTCCGTGGCCGTCCCTCACCCACTCCGGCCTCCCAGGGTGTGTGTCCTCCCACATTGCTGCACCTCCTGTGGATGTTCCTGGCTTCAGCCAGCAGCCTCCTGGCTTCCCGCCTTTTCTTCACCTGTGGTCAGTGGACCTTGAGGCCCTTGAGTTCTCCCATATATGTCCCCCTTGCTGCGCCTGCTTTGTGTCCCCACAGTGATGGCCTTTGTTATCTCACCTGTCATCCATATTCCTACCCCTGTCCTCTGCCACGCCAGACCTCTTCCCACTGTCTCCAGAGTGACTGTCCCTCCGAGTCTGACCATGCCACTTCCTGAGTGGAAGTGCAGTTCTTCCTTTGGGAGCTAAAATTGGACAAGAATATTTAGCTGGGTAGAGATCGGCTGAAAGCGAGGCCAGTAAATCACCGAGGACTGTGAAAAAGAGCGCGTAGGACGTTATTGCATTTATCTGTATGAAATAGGTTGAATTTCCTTGTAAAATTCAGGTGTTCTCATAGATTAGTTTTCTGCTGCTGGAAATACCAAGGAACGACCCTGGGTCAAAATTTGAATTTCTTTCCTGGCATATAGAAGCTATAGAAAAATAAATAGCATCATAAAATTAACATTTTATTGTTCTTCAAACATCGGTATTCACTTCACTGCTCTCCCTGAATTAAATTACTTAAGTTACTTGTTTATATAAGGAAAAAAGAGCAAGTCAACTTGTCTGAATAAAATACAGATTATTTACGAGGCCTTTGAACTTTCTCTTACTGAAATGCTTATGAATTTGTTAGTTGACTTATGTATTTTGTGTGTATGGGTTTGGATAATCATCGGTGTCTTTTTACACGTAGATCCTCTAAGAAGAAAAATTTCTTTTTTTTTTTTACCATGAATATAGAATTCCCTGAAAAACTTAAATGATACTGGCTTCTAATACCATCATTTCCCGCTTTTTAAAATTCTTATTGGGGAGTAGGCACATGTACAAAGCTCATCTTAGTTCTTTTTTCTTCCTCTTCCCCACCCTCTCATTTTGCAATATTGTGATGAAGTAATTGCCTTGGAGTGGTCTGGTAACCTTACTCTTTTATTATTGTTTCAAATTATTAATCCAGGAGCAGTTTGGGGCTGGGAGTTTAGGTCAGTGGTAGAGTACTTGCCAAGCATTGGTGAAGTCCTGGTTTTAGTCAGCAGCACAAGAAAGATGGGGGAAGGCAGCTTAGAAAGCAAGGGGAGAAGAATTTTGAAACCCTGTGTTGTCTCATATAAATTGAAATCAAGCAGTATTTAATTTCATTTTTTATTTACTTTGCGTTTTTTTTTTTTAAACCAATCATGGTTGTTTGCAGGTGCTATAAGCAAGAAAATCAGAAAAATAAGAATAGAAAAACCAAAATAACTCCTGGAATGAGCTTTGTAAGTAAACTGGTTGTTTAACAGGCAGGGCAGTGGGCAGCCAAGATCAGAGCCCGGGTGGGCACTGTGTCTTTAAGTCACCTGGGCAGGGAAAGGACTGAGGCCAATGATGTGAAGGTGAGCGGCTGTGACGGGGAAGCAGCAAGCTGGTTAGGAGAGCCGCAGCTCTTTCTGGGACTAAAACGCAAGAAATTTCTCTCACAGCTCTTTCTGTTGAAGATCAGCACCCTCAGCACCAACACTTTCAAGCATTGTTGAGAGATATTTTCCAAGAAATGGATCATTAGACAATTTGATTGTCTTGTGAACATCCCAAACCTTCACAGACTAAGATGCTACAACATCACGAGGTGATACAGTCTAGTTGGGCAAGAGACATACATACAGGACCTTGTTGACAAAAATATTGTTTGGCACAAGACTCTAGCAGTTTCACAGGGCAGCTACTTCTGACGTCCTGTAATGGCATGAGGCAAATTCAAAAGGAACCAAGATTCAGATCCCTGCCACACCCCACAGATCCATTAGAGCTCATGGAGGGAGGAAGTCTTCATATGCAGTACACAACAGTCAGTGTGAAGTTAAATTCCCAGACAAGATCTCAACTAAGGCAAAAGCCAGTCTTTTACCGTACCTTGAGAAATTTACCTCGGACAGACGTGAAGAGCTTTACATCCCTCTGATTCTATACTTGAAAAAAAATTTTTAAAGGAGTTATTATAGCAGTCATCTGGGTTTTTTTATCCTTTACTTATTAATTTTTATTTTAAAGAGAATAAAACAAAACAGAATAGAACACAGCAGATCAGAACAAAACAATGCAATCAACACAAGATTTCAAAACAACAGGAAATCAACAGTGGTTACCATAATGTCTCTTGTTTTCTTCGAAATAGTTGTCCATATTTTCACACACAATGAATTCAAACAAGACCAAAATAGCACAAAACCATTCAAAACAAAAGAATGAAAGCATTGTAGGCCTTCAAAACCATAAATAGGAAAATCAACAATAGTTACCATAATGTCTCTTGTTCTCTTCAAAATAGCTGTCCATATACCCATAATTATCCTTTAAAACTCACTCTCAAAGTGTTTATTACCTGACATCAAGGTTGTTTTGTAACTCAATGCAGGGACATTTCTACTCAGGAACCATAATAATGATTCCTCCACATTGGAGGTTGGAAACTGCTCATGTCACATTGCTCATGATACCCAGCAGAAAAGGTATCATGTCGGATTGTTGGGTTGTTAGGGAGAAGTTCTTTCCCTCCAGTTCCATTGGTTATCTTTGTATCTTCATAGAGGGTGAGCTCTAGAGTAGCACTTCTTTTTTTTTTTAAAGCACTCATCTGTTTTAAAAAACAAATCTCAATTGAGACTTTAAAATAAGCTACATAATACACCCCCAAAATTATATTTTCATTTAAAAAATTATAAAGTAACTTTTAAAAGACTACCTTGAGCTCAGAACTATTGTCCCTTGAGACCAGTAACTGCTTAAGGAAAATGGTATTCCCTTTGTGCTCAGGACGAAAGATACTTGACTGTTTTGTTCCTGTCAAGTGGCCTGAATTTTATGGACATAACAGTTTGCTCCCCCAAAGGGTCAAAAACAGATTTTAGCATTTTGCATGGTGATAACATTTTCTGAGTTCGGGTTCTGTGTGTGTGTGTGTGTAAGTAATGCCAAAACTAATGAGAACGTTTTGTTTTTTCCAGTTGTAGTCAGGAAGTGTTATTTTCTGATGAAACCACTTTATAATTAAATCAAGCTGAGCACACACCTAAAAAGATAGGACTTATTATTTTTCTGTTCAAAGATTTTGAAAGTAATTTACATCTTCAACACTTAATGTTACTGCAAGTATAAAATTGTAATGGCCAGTTCTTACACATTATACCTACCATCACAAATGTTAAAAAACAATGAGCCAATAAATGTATATGTAAATCATTCCCAGAACTAATATTAACAGTTTGCAATTATAGCTATTGATGAAGAGTGAAGGAAAGATAAAATATCCAAAACTGCTTGTTAGATAAAATAAATTTGATGGATATTAGTCCATCGTTGTATATCATTCTTTTAGACAAATGCAGCTGAAATTTTGTTTCTGTTGGACTAGAAATCTTGCATTCAGCAACAGGCCCTGGCGTTTTGTGCGTATGTGTATATATTACTGTTATAAAATAGAACAATTTAAGATAGGGCCCAGTACAGGAGACTTGCGATGCCTTGTCCATGTTTCCTCTGAATCTTTAGTACCTGTCAGCATCTGTGGCCTCGGTGATGAGCCTGTCAGTGGTGCCTTTTGTGAACGTTTGTTTCTTTCTCTACATCTCAGGGGTTTTAGTTATAAACAGAGTACATGTTTTTAAATAATGGTGAGTTTTCCAAAAAAGAATATTTCAAATATAAAGCAAAGAGAAATGGTTGACTCCAGTGAAGAGTGAACTGGCAGGATTGAAAGCTGCACTGGGATAAAGGCTGCATGGGCAACACCAGGAGGCTTCATGCCCTGGGGTCAGTATCTTCTCAAAGCCAGGACTACACTTGGTTCTGAGCAGTCGCAAAGGCCACCACAGCCCAGCTTTGGTGTCTGGTAGGGGCCTTTGGGGGAAAAGGGTAGGGAGTCATAGTTTGCAGAGCTCTGCTGTTCCTCACAGAACCGGCACATACATCTAAGGTCATGCAATGCACATCTCAGGCCAGAGCATTAATGAGGACTCCCCGCAGCCTCTGACTCCTGAAGGTGTGCCTGTGTGGAAATAATGTCCAGCCTTCCCCAAAATAGGTGTGGCTGCCAGTAGGGAGAGGGTCTCTGAATGGATCCAGGTTCCCAACTTTGCCTTCTGCTCCCCGGCCTCTGCCCTGCACAGACACATAACTGTTCTCTGTTGACTCTTCCCACGCAGGTGGGTTCCTGTTTCTTCCTCTCCTTCCAAACCAGTATTTTCACAGAACACTGGGAAATGCCGGCCAATGCTTCAGATCAAATTTTCACCTGCTTCGGTATTCCAATAGGTTACTGCACTTGTGTGTCTTCTAATGCAAAGCAATTTTAAACTTTGGGTAGTCCACTAAGATTGAGCCTAGCAAAGTTACTCTGCCCTACATTAAAATGATTTCTGAACACTCACTGCAAACCTGCTGTTTGTTGATTCTGGACAGAACTTATTGGTTCATGGAATTGCAAACAATATTAAGGCCAAATACCTTCTTGCTCTGAGCATTTCAATATATATTGAAAAGCCAGCCTTGGATTTAGGCCAAGTAATAAAAGTTTCATGCAACTCAAAATGAAAGTGTATCTCAGATTTCTGATCCCTGAGGTTTTTAATGCTAAAATATAAATGGGAAGTGAGGAGTAAACTGCTTCATATTTTCCCATATATAACTTGGTATCCACATAGTTAAGTCAGCACCCAAATATGTCAGCTGCTGAGTCTCTGGACCTAAGCACTTAGAGGAAGAATACACAATTTTAGAAGAAAAAAAATATATAGCAAGAAATGTAAAGGGCGTTACTCACAGTGCAGTAAATTCCTCCCTTGTACTTGCTTACACGTCTGTAGAGTACCCTGGTTCCCATCCAGGTAATGACAGTTTCACTTCTCTCTCTTCTAAACACTACGTGCTCGTAAATGCTCAGCAGTTGGCATCTCTTTGAGAATCATCTGTATTCCAAGAGAATTTCAACAACAGGGCAGCCCAGCTAGTCTTGGCTTGGCATCGTGTGTAGTGACTGCAGACTTTAGAAAAGTCACAGGGACTGACCATAACCAGGGGCCTGTGTGCTGAAGGAGGTCCCTGCATTCCTACAGGTAGAAAATCCTCTTGCTGATCTTGTGGCAGGATGAGTTGCATCTATACCAGTCCTCAGGGTTTCAAGGATTAGCCGACATGCACAGGGTTCAGCTGATTATTAACTCAGTCCTGGTTTCATAGCTCAGGTTGAATCCTAGTGACTTTGAGGGACAAGTTAGTTCCCATGGGAAGAATCTTTGCGGCTTCAGGCAGTCTCAGTCACGCAAGGCTGTGCTAGAATTCCCAGTGACCTTAGGTTTACAGAATCGAGATGGTGGGAGGAGTTGAGTGTCCCTGTGAATACCTTGTCCTGGTGTCCTGTGTCTTAAAGGAAGGTGAGCTAGGTTATGTTAACTAATCAACTTTGTTCTGCCAGTTTTTAGATGCATTCTCTCTTAAGTGACCAACACATCTACATGCAGTGCTGAGAAGGATTCGATCCAGTTTTACAAAATAAAGGCCAAACTCTGAGCTACATTTTAGTTACCTATTGAGCATCTGTAGGTCCAAGTGAACTCATATTTTTTAGGAAAAAATACTTTTGAATACTACCTCAGAAGAAAACACCAAACATGCTTTTGATAAGTCACAGGTTAAGGCCCCAGGAGTTTATCTTTTGTTCCATGATGATCTCTATGTCAAAACTATGTCATTTCCTTTCTTGCTTATTTATTGTCACTAATGATTAATGGCAGTAGGAAAGGATTTTTTAAAAGACATTTATTGTCTCCTTTTTTGAAGTGTTAATAGAAAACTTTAATGAAGAGGTTTAGAGTTAGTTAATCAGGAGGAATTTCAATTGTTCATACTTCATTTTCCCCCGTAAAGTGGAAAATCCAGACTTTATTGACTATTCTACTATAAGTAATGTACTTTTCATAAATTTTTAATAATTTAAAGATCATGGCTTACATTGCCCAGTTCACACTATAATTTTAAAATAAAATTGAGAAAACTGTTCTGTTTGGCCCTATTATATAATGTAAGCTTGAGCTTGCCTTTCTGGTACTAGGTCAGGCTCTTCTGGTGGAGGTCAGCGGTAAGAATCTCATCCCTACGTATGGATCCTTTATTTACAGCACTTTTAAAAGAACTGTGGCCAGTTCCATAGGAAAAGGGTATGTCGATATGAAGAGAGTTAATTCTAGAATACTGTCTTTGTTCTTCCCTTCACAAGAATAACTTGTTTTGTCACCAGATGAGGTCCAAAGAGGTAGGTGGGCCCTCAACTCACCCCCACCAAAAGTGAAGGTTCTTGACTTGCCATGGGAAAGAATTTTAGTGAAAGGCAAAGACATAGGCATATTACATTAAGCAGAATTAAAAGAAGTGCACACTCTAAAATAATAACTATACAACTAAATAATAAAATGTAGACCAGAGTGATAGGCAGACAGCCACATTGTGCTCTGGGACTGTGGACATTAATGTGTGGAGGTCTATGGAATTGGTGCATCTACGGTAAAGAGAGAAAATCACAGACTCAATTTAACCATGAAAGACAAGAACCCATTTACAGGTAAAAGGCCCATTTTATTATATACTATAATTTTAAGGCAGGAATTTAGGAGTGACAAGGCAAAAAAAAAATAAAACTGTAACCTTGGGTAATTTTGTGCCCTAAAGCTGCTAGGGTTCTTTTTTTAACTAAATGCAATGTTAAAATTAAGATCTTTCTTGACTCCTCCCTGCTATCTTTATTTTTTCTGTCCTACAAATGAGGTGTGTATTCATCTTTTAGCCTGAAAGAAATTTGAGGAATGTATTAATCAGCTGGAACATAATGCCCAACATACACAAACTAAAGAGAGATTTAATTTAGCTTACGGTCTCAGGGGATTCAGTCCCTGGTCTACAGGCTCCAAGGCAAGAGTATCATGGTAAGAGAGTGTGGTGGAACAAAGCTGTTTAATAGCTTAGTTTGGGAAGCAAAAAAGGAGAGCAGCATCAGAGAGGAGGGGCCAGGGGCCACATATAGGTACCCAGAGTCACAACCCCATGACATGCCCAGACGTACCCAGACATGGGCTTTAATCACCTGAGTGCATAAAGCTCATCAAATTGGCATCTCCGGATGAACAGCAGGAGGAAACACGGATTTTAGCCACAGCTCTGGAATTCCATCTTCCAGGGCCCTGCGCTATCTCAGTAGCCACTTCTGAAACTAGGTGAAGAATGCCTGCCTCACCACTGCTTTATCTAGATCCCTTGCTAAGATGTTTCGTTGTTGGCCTCTGCTTTTGATCAATTGGTTTACGTTTTGAAAAACTCTTTATTGGCAACAGAATGTCAGTGGCTATGAAGATATGATAATCTCTTTAATTTTGAAAAACTGTAAGTTAAAGATCTTAAATGCTTTTGAGCACCGCCAAAGGACACCTATATAAAAATGTTCCTAAGCTATTCCCCTGGAAACCGAGGAGGGCATCTGCTGCTACAAGATACTGTGCTTTGTAGCCACTATTTTATTTTTTAAAAGAATGTTACTTTAAACGATCCTCATATAGAACCAGACCTAAAACCTACAATTAAATGAAGTTGATTTTATGTCATCCTGTTCTGAATATACTTTTTAGCTTCTACATAATTTTTGTATTTATTCTTTTAATGGACACACTGTTTTTATGGTTTCTGTTTTGATACTGAGGACTAAACCCAAGGCCTTGTGCATGCTAAGACAGTGTGTCTACCACTGAGCTATATCCCCAGGCCTAATTTATTGTCATTTGCTTGACCTTTTTTTATTGGACATTTAGATTAGGACTTGAGTGGAAGGATACCCTATGTCCCAAGAACTGGGAATTTGAGAAATTTGTGACTCTAGTGGGAAAAATCCCTACCATTGCCCCTTTGAGCCCTACCAAGAGTTCTCACCTTCTTTACAATTCCTTTACACCCATCTGTCAGAATGCAGCGGTGGCTCTTCACGCACACCTGTCTTCCATAATTTCCCCTGGCAGCTGAACATAGGAAAAAATCACCATCTGGTAAATTGGCTACACTCTGTGGGTGTCACCAAATCACCTGGCCCTGTCTGACTCTTGGCAAGTTCCGAGGTCTGTGCAGGCTGTTTCTGGAATGATTATTTTCACTGTCCCTTTTCAAACTTCCAAACTTCACTCTTTTCCCTGCGGTTTTGTTTCTGATTTATAAAGTGAGATGCTGTAATGTTGAGAAAAACCTTCAGTGCCCTAGCTAATCCCACTGGTCTTTTCTCATATTTAATTTAACAAATATTCTAAATACTTTGGTTTTTCATGACTATACTGTATTTTTCTGGATGTAAGGAAATATTCTATTAAATTTAGCTAGTGTTTTATTATCAAGAAGGTTATTCAAGTCATTAATTTTTAGTTAACTGTGGCTTTGACTAGATTCCAAAGATTTTAAGTGTGACTTCCTCATGTTAAAGAAATTCTCTTACTGGGTTCCTCAATTTCCACCTAGGTCCAATTATTATTAATGATACTATTTCCAAGAATTTGGGTTTTCTTCCCTACCACGTTGACTGTGTGGTGGTCACTACTGATGATACTCTGTTAGAAGTGCCTCGTGCCACGCTGACTATTGCGTCCACTCTGTGAAGTTTGCCTTTTTGTCCCCACGGGTTAGGTCTGGTTGTCCTCCTCTCTGAACCCTCTTTTCCCTTTCCTTTCCTAGAGCCACCTCAGCCTGCTTTTGAATACTCCCAGGATTTCTCTGGGGCTCTCTCTGCCACTAGCTCTCCCCACCTGCTGCTTTAATGGGAACAAATTCCTGGCACCCTGTTGATGATTGTCAGGTTGTCGCCAGCTTGAATCTTGTTGTCTGAGCTCCAAAACCATATGTGTGGTAGCTTGCTGGACATACTCACCTGTTGTCCCCTTGTTACCTCAAAACAGACTTGTGAAAATAAACCTGAAGAGCCTATTGCTGTGCCTACTAAATATCTGTTCACCCGTTCTGTCCTTTGCCATAGCCCTGCTGCCGTCTCAACTCCTTGTCATAGTCTCACCTGGCTGTATGTTACTGATCTAACGTGGACCCTTTCCCGGTCTCCCGCCGCTAGAGTGCTCTCTGAACTGCATCCCCAGCCCTCTCATGGTGAGGCAGGGTCTTGCTAAGTTGCTAATTGCCCAAGCTGGGCTTGAACTTGCCATCCTTCTACTGCCACTTCCCAGACCGCTAGGAGACCAGGCGTGCTCCATCACACCCGGCCCCAGAGGTTTTAATACGAACCTAATACCTCTAGAAAACTGTGTAAGAAACTATGAACTGCGCTTACATTAGAGAGCTGGATATGTTGATCCATGCCTGTTAGGAGCCAGGCACCCATCAGGAGGTGAGCACCTGGGGAGGCTGTGAGGCTCCGTCCAGCTTTACCGTGGTTACTGCCTGAGCGCCACCACCTCTCAGATTAGCGAGCATTAAATTCTCATAGGAGTGCACACAGTGAACAGCTGTGCGTGCGAGGGATCTAGGTCACGCGCTCCTTCAAGGCTTCCAGAAGCTACCTGCCACCATAGAAAACTTGTCTTCCTAGAAGCCACTCTGGTACCAAACAGATTGGGAACTGCTAGTCTAATGGACAAAAGAAGGGGAGCCCACATTTTTTACCTTACACCTTTATGTGGCCTTTTGAACCTGTGACTTCTAAACATTCATCTTAAAACCACATGGTATCATAATTTACACAGCCACTTGTCCAATACTGAACCCTTAGGTTGTTTCTGGTTTTAATCTTACAAGCATTTCTGTGTAATGAGTGTTGTCCTACAAATATCTTTCAATATATTTCAGATTATTTCTGTAGGATCAATCACTAAAAGTGAAATTAGTAGATAAGATTGTGAACATTAGTGGGGCATGATAGCTTATGCCTGTAATTCCAGCACTCAGGAGGCTGAGGCAGGAAGATCGCCCTGAGTTTGAGGCCAGTCTTGGACTACATAGTGAGTTCAAACCCAAGCTGAACTTCATAGCGAATCCCCATCTCATCCCCCGCCAAAAAAAACTTATGAATATTGTTACCCATTATTATACTGATTTCCCCACGTTGCCCCCATTTTTGTGCCCACCCGGAGGGTATGCCTACCCCTTTGCGTTTTCACAATGACAGGGAGTATTGTCTTGTTTAAATTTATTTGTATTCTATTGTGGTTGAAGCTGTCTAAATTTAGTCATTCTTTGTGCTGTCTTGTGAATTGTTTCATGCCTCTTGCTCATTTATTGTGGTTTTCTATGTGATTTATATGGTCTATTTATATTCTAAGCATATTAATCTTTTGTCATATATGTTTCTAACTGGTTTAGGTCTTTAATAGCTAGGGGGATCTGAGAAATGCAGTTGGAGGAAGACCTCCATTTGTGACAAGAGAAGTAGCAGACCTTACAAAGAGGCAAGGGGGGGTGCTGCAGGCCTCCCAGGGCTGTGTGGCCAGCCCTCGATAGACTGGGCGAGGGACTGGGCGTCCTGTATTCCACCACATTAATGCACGTACGCTGTATCATCTCCAAGGAGAACCATTTGCAGTGCCAAAGCTTTCATCCCCAAAGTGGATTTCCTTGTGGTAATTTCACCTCCTCAATCTACGACTCTTCGTTGATCACTGCCTTTCTTTCCTAAACCATGTAGCTCAATTAATAAACGTGCTTGTATCCATAGCTCTTTCCCTTGGTAGGCTGTGAGCCACTTTTCTTGAGACACACTTGATCTATTTGTAGAAACCCTCGAAGCAGCATTAAGAAATAAGATGACCTTTTTAAGCTTTGTGATGCCAGAGACAATTTTTTTAATGCCTCTTGCAAAGGTTTGGAGGACTACTTATCGAAGACTGGATAGTTTGTCAACCTCTGGGGGAAGACTAGCCTGGAGTTGGAAATCACAGGCACAAGTGGCTTGGGTTTGGAACCGGTCTGCCACAGCAGTGCATGGGCTGGCCTAAAGTTTTGCAGTCTATGTCAGACTTTGTGGAGGTTAAGTGTGATAATGTATGTGATACTTAGTAGAGTACCACATACATAGTATCTGCACCAAAAAGTATTGATATTATTTCATTATTCTCTTGGAACCTCAGAATATTATTTCAGATGACTAGGAAAGCAACCCTTTGCTTGGCTGGGTGGTTTTTGCAGTCTTTTTATGTCAGCCTGCCAAGACCTGGGATTACAGGTGGGTGCCTGATTTCTTTGAGAGTTTAAAACTACAAATCCAAAGATTACTTCCATAGGTTCTATTTATATTATCTACTTGAAGTTCTTTATTTTGCCTTCTGTAGGATAAAAGCATTTTTTTTCCTGATGTTAGAGTCCAAGATTCTATAAGTAAGTATCTTGGCATTGTCCTCTGGTTGTTGAAATCTCAGTGAGTCTCTTAATTTTTTATGATCATTTCTGCTACATTTTCTTCCATTATAACTTTAATTACCTATCCAATTCAGTTTGTTCACATTTACTATCCAAAGGTTATGTACCTTGACTTTACTATGAAGATTAATTTTTCATAAGAATTTCTCACCCACTAATTTTAATTGTTGTTTTAGATTTGAATTTCGAATTTGTTTCTATTTTGCTTTCCATAATTCCATGCCAATTTTTACTTTTTCAGCTGTATGCATTATCTTTAGCATTGCTATTTTCTGTGCCTTGCTTCTTTTCCTTTACTTAAAAGTAGGTAAATGTAATTTCTGTTACTAATTTTTAGTTTACTTTAAAAGTCAACTCTTTGAAGAATGCTTTGCATACAATAAAATGCATCCATTTGAAGCACACAGTTCATCACTGGGACACACAGACCTGTGGAAACGCTGCCCCATCCAGGAAAGAACCAACTCATTACCAAAAAAGCGGCTTGGCCCACTGTGTTCTCTTTGAATGGCTCTGGCTTCCTTGTTCCTCTCTTTATATCAGATCTTAGTGCTTCCCCAATACCCGTGTTACTCTGCACATCTGACAGGCTGCTGAGCGAATAGCCATCTACTGTGTGTTTCTTGGATTATTTCTATTCATTGATTCTGTAATCATGGTCTTTCATAACTGATTCTAAACTCTGTGCTCCAAACCTTTTTCTCATTTGTGTGTCTTTTGCAATTTCTTGTTTGTTGTATTTTCCTTTTTCATTCTTGGTATTTTTCTCAAAGGTCTTTTTGATGCTCACCATGGTATTTTGAGTTTATGTTTTGTTCAGTCAGTGGTTATTGAGCACCTTCTCTCTGCCAGCATATTAGATACAGTAGTGAGCAAGAAAGATTCGAGATCCTCATGAGTTTACAATCTAGTGGGAACTCACTCTCACTATAAGAAGCTTTCTGCTGTTCTTCGCTGCGTTACCTACCTAGAATACTTATACTACACACATGCACACACATGCATGCGCACACACTCATACTACCAAGGCTGCATGGCATGTAAAAACCTGAACCCAGGTCAAGGCTGAGGGCTCAAAAGTAGAAGGTGATTCAGAAGGTATGCTGAAGGTTGAAATAGATTTTTCTAATTGAATATATGGAGTTTTAGGGAAAGAGGCAATTAGGATGCATTGCTTAAATTGTGTGACTCAGGCTGTTGACTATATTAAAATCCTCCCATCTTTGGAAGGAAATACTGGCCACTGCTGCCAACAAGGAAAGAAAGATGGACAGCTTCAGTTCCCAATGTGTTAACTATAGGAATCTAAATTTTTGTTCAAAATCCAGAAAACAAATGATACAGATTTAGACCTCAGAAGGGAGGTTCTGGCTACAGAAATAATTGAAATCTCTTGGGCAGAGACTTTATTAGAAAGAAGTTTACATACAAGTCCTTGAGATTATAACATGTAATGCAGCAGAATACGACAAGCCTGCAAAAGAGATTAGGAAGGAGTAAATAATAGATCAAGAAACCAAGAGGAGAAACAACTTACGGTGGATTCCTCTATCCAGTGAATAGAGATGCAGCAGTAAAAGACAGCAAATGATAGGCCAGGGGCTGGAGCTCAGTGATAGAGGGTAGACTTTGCATACAAAAGGCCCTAGGTCTAATCTCCAGCACCAAAAAAAAAAAAAAATGGAAAAAAAATTGCAAATGAGCCCCAGTAAAAGATTGCTTATCACTTGTCTCAGGAAAACTGTAATTTTAAAAGGTCTTACTTTCATTAAAAATTGTACTAATTTTTTAATTACCTAAATTCCATGGCCTGTGTATACACGGCCCTTTGGGTATTAAGACTTGAATCTTGATACTTGGTACAGATCACCAAGGCACAGAATGTAGAGTAGTCAGATGGCACAGCCTCAAAGATGATAAGAGCAACCCCATTGGGCAGTGAGGAAAACAAAGGAGGCACCACCGGTGGGTTTACAGGCTGCGTAATCAGAGACACCAGCAGGTGGGATGCTGATGGAGAATGACAGACAGAGGCATTAGGTTAGCTGCCCAGGTCACACTACAGACGCACAAGCAGATGTGAGCAGCCAGCCCAGTGCTGGAAGCAGTGCTTGCGGCCTGCATTTGGGCCAGTGTGGTTCGCAGAGGAGAAGAGGTGAAGTGAAACCTCAGGCACTAGAGAGCTTTCCTTACTGCCCGCTGTGCTGCTAGGAAATCGGAGCAGTGGGTAACTTCAGAAAGCTGTTTGGATCTTGCAGGGGCAAAAGGACAGTCACTTAGAAGAGCCTGTGGGCACCTGAGATCTGCTGGTAGACCAAGGACAAAGGCTGATAGACCACTGGGCAGACAAGGAAAGCCCAACGGGAATCTCCACTCAGAGATACGCTAAGAAAATGGCAGGCTTCAGGAGAGAGCGGGAGAGCCATGTTGGCATGAGCGACCTTGCCTTACTGCTTTGTGGATACAGTCTGCTTCCTCTCATGTCGTTCCATTGTCCTTTCTGTGTTCGTTTTTTATGCCTGAGTTGTTCCCTTTTTTCCTATTTTACTGTGCTGGGGATTTCAGCCAGCATTATGTATGTTAAAATGAATAAGCCATACTGGGTGACCTTTAACACAGCTGGACTACACTGTCTGCAGGGATGTTGTTTGTATTTGGTTTTTGAGATAGGACTTTGCCACATAGATTGAGAATCCTCCTGCCTCTGTCTCCCGAATCCTGGGATTATGAACGTAACAGCACTTCTGTGCATGTATTCAATGAGCTGTGGTTGATCCTTTGAAAGGTTTGTGCTCAGTGATAATCAAGATGCTGGTAGCCGGCATGTGTTCAAGGATAGGTGATTTTGCTTTGTAGCTGTGCAAAAAGAAGTTGCAAATGATTAAAAGCAGACCAGAGATAGGATTGGAAGAATTACTGATCTGGCCCTCTCCCACAAAATGTCTGGGCTTGCCCAGATTTGTGTCTACCTTCCCAAAAATAAATTTAAAATAAATTTAAAATCCTGAAGAATGAACTGTTCATACAACAGCAGCTTTGTGGTTCTGAGCCAGTTGCTTGGGGGAAAGAGTAGCACCCTGCACATTAAATGGTGCAGGATGAGGGACAGGATGGAGAGGAGGGACAAAGCGCAGGGGAGGCCCGCTTCACCATTTCAGAAGTGTGTTCCGATTGTGAGCCTTGACTCTTGATTGCTTGGACATATTTAATGCCAAGACACAGAACTGCATTTCCTCAGGTGAAGGCTTTGAAGAACTGGGAGGCAAATCATATACAGCAGAATCTTTTATTCAGCATAAATGACTGGTAGTCTTAAACAATTTTCTGGTTTTCTTAAACTTTGGAAAAACTTCAGGGTTGTTTCTTTCTTTCTTTCTTTTCCCATTCTATGCAGTACTACTTTTCTGATAGTTATTCTGAACTAGTCACTGGCTCCTAAAAAAAAAAAAAAAAAAAACAGTGAAGACCAGTGTTACACATCTTGTTTTTCCAAAAGCCCGTGCAGCATCCAGGGTGAAAACTCAAGACCACAGATGAGGCTCTTGGGCTGTAGCACAGTGACAGAGCACACGCTTAGCACGCGTGAAGCCCCGTGTGCATTCACTGCCCCTACCCACCCCCAAAACAGGACTCACAGTGGTAAATTTACATTACGAAAATAATTTTGCATATGGATCAAAGTGTTAGAATTAAATTGTTTTGTCATCTCTCTGTTTCCATCACCATAAAAAAAGAAGAAGAAGCTGCTGCTTTGGAGAAGTATGTGGGTGTGAGGAAGAACAGAGATACTGTGTTATAAATAACCACTGTGCTGTATAAGAAAGTGCTCCAGAAATTTCTCTTAGCTTACTTACCTTGCCATCTGAAGTCTTGGCAGTTAGCAGGTCCCCCTGAGTAAAATTTCTATCTGATGGATTCTATTATAAAATTTTCTCGTATCCCTTTATAACCGAACGAGCCCCACTTAGCTTGTCCGGTGGCTGCAAGTACACAAGCTAGCCCCTTTGCAGAACTGCACCATTGAGGGTGGATCCTGAACGCTTAGCAGCTCCTCTGCAAATCGTCCAGCTGGTTCTCAGGATTAAGATCAGAATCTCAAGAGTGTCTTCAGTTGCCATATTCTGCTTTTCTCCTTTATGGTTCCTCATATTGCAAGATTGAGTTTTATTCTTGCTTTTAAATGCAGAAAGACCCGCCACTCACTGTTTTTAATGTAAAATTTCTTTTTGCTTTAGAAAAATGTATTCTTTAGAACAAAATTTGCGCTTTAGATTTCCCAGTCTGCGTGCCTCTAACAACACCCTACCCCATCCCCTTGACAGCCCCTTTTTCTCCTTTCTTTGCCTCTATTTCTATTCTGCTACTAGTAAATGTTACTATTGGTATTGCAAGGGTTATTTAGCTGGTGTTTAAAGTTAAAAGCAGTGATCTGAGATCATTATAGACTAGAGAAAATGGTGCCTGACATCTCTGACTCGGGCTGCTTCTCCTCAGTCTGTTGTCTTTGAATACAGAGTAGGTGGGGCAGCCGGGGCTGAAGGCCATGACTCTGAGCGTGGGAGTGTGGCTGGTTAAGAGCCCTTGAGTATGCTGTGTGGATAGTTACCCAGACTGCTCCGTCTGCCGTGCACACACTCGTTTGCCCCTAAGGATGTGGAACAATGGCAAGGCCATGACACGAAGAGAGGAGAGAAATTGCGTTAAGGGGTAGCAAAGAACAGTAAGACGAGCCTTTTATTTATTGAGTCTCCCTAAGTAGCAGGTTTCATGCCAGCATCCAGACTCACATAATAAAGCCTCATCCTCCCAGCTGCACTGAGCAGTGCTACACATCTTTGACAGATGAGGAACCATGGCCTTATGTTGAGAAGCTCACCCTAGTTCACACTGGCAGGAGGAGCTAAGGCGAAGACAGGAGCCCGAGCCTGTCTGATTTGAAATCCTGCACTTGAACGCTCGCCTGGCCTGTGTGTGTGTGTGTGTGTGTGTTTGCATGTGTACACACGTTCCACTCATGTACAGATGTAGGCACTTTCAAGATGAAGAAAGCACTTTGGTATAATCCCACACCTCCTTACAAAGCCCAGAGCTTTATGTTTTATGTTAAGGAAAAAGAAGTGAGAGTCAAAACATGGGACAGAGATTGGAAAGCTGGTCCCTATCTCTGTTCTGTTTGTGCATTTGCAGTGCATCATTAAACCTCTGAATTCTTGGCTCATCTCTGTACAATAACAGTTCAATTACCCATGTTAATGGAGGGAGGCCAGACGTGAAGAACTCTAAAGAGCCAGTAATCTAAGGAGTATTTCAGTAGCTGTTTGCAATTTGAGTGTGGCTCGTTTGGGATAGATTTATTTTCCTAAATCAGTTTGCTTAGTCATCCAAGAATAGCAATGGATTGGCCTGTCCCCCTAGTAAAGATCAAAGTGGATTATCCACTGGGGAATACTCTACAGTTAATTCTAGAGGAAAAGCTTTTAACTTCACTGAAAAGCATAGCCTCAAACATGCTGACACCTTTTTCTTTTTTTCTCTGAATTCATTTAGAACCTACGCTGTCAGGAGGATAAGAGATGCCTTCAGAGAAAATAAAAATGTAAAAGATCCGGTAGAAATTCAGACCCTAGTGAATAAAGCCAAAAGAGACCTTGGGATAATCCGTCGACAGGTAAGATGGTTCAGTGATACACTGTTTTTCATTAGGAGCCTTCAGCTCTGACATTTCCACCTTGATTGGACATCACTGCTTTTGCTGTTTATGATTTATACCACAGGATCATGAAGCTTTTTGCCTTTCTCTAATATAAATGTAGAAAGATGAATTATGTTACAGAATTCAAGGACAACATAAAAGAGAGTATCACCTTCCCAGAATTTCCTGGGACTGCATCCTTTTGGGAAGGTGAGCTTTCATAGCTTGCTCAATGTTGATGCTTTAAATGTGAAAAACTTCGCATCTTTGTAAAGTGTCCTACACGTGAATGTAGACTTAAGTCATGAAATGAATATACCCTCCTCCTAGCATTTTCCATCCTAACACAGGATGAGTGGAATGGGTGATGAGCCTCAATTGTGTTTCACACACAGGATGTCTGCAGTGCAGATTTACGAATCTGCTGACTACATAAGGACCTTTCCAAGGTTTGGTTTGGTTGTTTTCCATTCTGTACAACTGCCAGGGGTCACCTTGAGCTGGGCTGGCGTTTGTCATTTATAAGGTAAGTGGAGCATCCATGCCAGCCTGGTCTCCTGGGTGGTTCAATAAGTCTGCAGGAGTAATTAGCATATCAAAGGCTAAAGTAGTCCTCTATCAATTAGTTTTCTCACCCTGTAAGAAAATTACCCCTTTCACTGTTTTTGTCTGGTTTAGCAACAGGCACAGCATAAGCTCCATTCCTACTTTCATTTCTTTTTTTTCTTTTACTTGCAGTAATTTGTTTACAAAGGAGAAACTCCTGCATTCTATCTTTGACATCCTTAGGGCAATCCCTGCCTGGCTAGCATTCCCTTGGTCTTCACCTGACCCTTCTTCATGCTTGACTCTAAACAGAATTCAAACAGAAAGCAGAATTAAAAGCTGTAGTAGAAAGAATGTAGACATTCTTTCACGTAAAGAATGTCTGAGTCTATTGCCAGCTTCCTGAAACACTGCCTTCCACAGTAACTTTTCAGACTGATAATCCTGCTTGAGGTCTGCAGTTATCTAGCAGTAGGATAAGCATTACATTCCAAGAGGGCCAGGAAGTGATTATTAGTGAAAGAGAATAGGGAAATTCCGAGAAGGGGTACTATGCTGCACATCTGCATGTACCAAAAGGTGGCAGATAAATGGACCGCCATTTGGAAGACTCTAGAACACTAGCATTTTCTAGTCACCAGCAGTTAGGATTTCATGAGATCTTCAGAATTTAGAAAGACCTGAATCCATTTTGTACATGAACTCAGATATATTCAATTCTGTGGATTTTTCTCTGTGCAGAAATTGGCAAGCATTTTCAAAACAGGCTGATTTTATTTTTCCTATAAGAGCATTCAGAATATCAACTGCTTAGAAAGTAATCTGTGCCACTATTTCTTGGGTGAGCTCATAATGGTCTGTGTCAGTTCTTGGTTTGAAGTGTTCCAACTCCCCTTAGAAATGAAGGCCAGCACTGAGGGCTGGCTCAGGGGTAGGGCACTTGCATGGGTTCCCTGCCTGCCCAGCCCACACACTCAAAAGATCTCATCCCTGTGGGCAGTGAAACCTTGCTGCAAACGGAGGTGAGCATCCCTGGAGCAGTGCACAGCCAGCAGAGCGAGGGTGCCCTCCCCAGGACAGCTGGACAACTGCACCCTCCAGGTGAGGCTGCTGGCTGCCTTCTTCCCAAGCCAGGGCTTCACAGTACTGGGCGGAACAGCATGTCATCCCCGCCAGAGAGCCTGGCAGGAGTGTGCAGCCTCCTGTGGCCGAGGGCTGCTTAGCCACTTAAACCTCAGCAGCTTCCCTTTTGCATCGAGCCTTCCTGAATCCAAACAGTGTTTACTGCAGAGCGGGAGGTGTGGCAGTCTGTAAAATCTGAAGTCTTTCTCACACCCTTGCACATGCACCAGGGCTCTGGCCACCCTGTCACACCAGCTCCATTGCCGCCTTGCTGGTCTGGTGACCCACCGGCTGGTTCACCTCTCAGCCAGCAGGAGGCTCTGCAAGGACGCTGTGGCGCTTTCACCTTCCCACCTAAGACTGCCCAGGGTTCAGCTTCACACAACGGCTTCCTGACCCACTGGCTGATGAAACAGCCGTGCTCCCCAGCCCGGCATCAGCACCCATCAGTACCTGCTAGAATATCACTCTTTGCCTGCCTTCTTTACCGCCATCCCCACAAGGCCATGCAGCTGTTCAAACAGGCATCTGACCTGTCTGTCATGGTCACCACTACCTGGTAGGCAAAAGAAGAGCTGTGGGATGAGCCTGCCTAACTCAGCCTCCCAGCTTTAGGACTGTGAGCAGGATCTTTAACCTCAGGGCCTGATGGAAGATACAAATGAGGATAGCAGTCTTGTAGTGAGAACCACTTCTACCTGAGACGCCCTTGAAATGGTGTCTGCACATAGCACCCCACAGATGCTTTCTGTTGTTGTCCCTGGTATCTAGGACAGTCTTGCCTAGAGCTGGACTCTCAGTGTTTGTTGACTGAGTGACAGCGTGCAGACTTTGTCCCAAGACTGTACACCTCACTGAAGAGTTTCATGTTGTCAGAATCTGGACATCTTGTAGCCACCCAGAGCTTTTCTCCTGAGGAATGAACCATGGAAGGAATTTCTGTCCCTCTTGAGCTGTGCTGTCCTTCATGTCAAGAAGCTCTTCCCCCAGAGCATTTGGACCCAACCCCCCCAGCCAGCCCAGGACATGTACCTGTCACAGCTACACCTGTCCCCATAGACAGGAAGCCTGCAGCCACTATCCCAGCTGCTGGGTATGCTCATCTCCACCCTCAACACAGTGACCTGCGTCCTAGCTTTCTGGTTTCTCATTCCTCAGTCCTTTCAGGCATCTGTGCTGCTATGAGGCCAGCACAAGCCTGGTGACATTTTACAGTTTTTAAAAAGCTTCTGAACAAAATGTTGCCCTGTTTCCCCAGATAGAGAAACTGTAAAGGAAAATAGATGCCTTAACCAAGTCTGAAGAATAAACTCAGAAGTTCAAGGACATGCACGAGTAGAAAGTAGAAGATAACAGTACTCATGTCATCCTGCGGATTGTTCCCGAGGTGCTTTAAGACCTCATCAGCCTGGCTCGGCCTCTCCTCCAAGGTCATTCTTTCTTCCTTTGCGGCCTTAATGTGCAAGGTGCTTAGTCCGCCTAGACCACCCTGAGGGCTTCAAGATAGCAACATGACTTCATGTTGGCCTTGGCAGAACTTCTCAGGACTAATCTCATTTCTAGGAGTGGCAGGTTGTTTTTTCTTTCATGGTGAGTAGATCCACCTCCTTTTGTTCATTCTCCACGATTACAGCTAAACATGAACCAGTCCTTTCCTCACACCAACTCCATCCCTGACAGTACGGTCTGCTGTCAGTTTCCAATCTTTTTACAGCTGCCATACATCCATCTTGCTGTATCCCAGAGCTAAGCGAGACATTCTTCTACTTTCTCAAAAACTGGCTTTATTTCCAAAAAGACAGCTCTGGGAAGACAAGCTGACCCTTAAGCTCTCAGGAGCTCCTCCTGTCTGCTGCGAGCAGGTTCTAGACTGACCTCCACTGAACCCCATTTCCCTGACTGCTCTGCAGGTAGCATCAGAAAGGTTGCAGAAGACTTTTAGTGGGAGGCCAGATGGAGCCAGACAGGACAGGCAGGGCTGAGGCTATGTGTAGCACTGGGTGAATAGCTCACCAACAACCTACACAGCCGAGAAACACTCGGGGCGTTTCTGCCTCAGACCAGAAAAGGGATTCTTGGGTCTTTCACATCCGAAAGATGAGCAAGAAAGTGAGATTTGCCTTTTTCTTTTCTTTCCCTCCCCTCACCCAAGGGAATCCTTTCTGATTCCTATTTGTAAGGCGTTAGTTAGAATCCCTACTGGTTAATCACCCCATTTGACAGATTTCTATGGCCCCCCAGTGCTGGGGACAGAACCCAGGGCTTGGCATGCAAGGCAAGTGCTCTGCCACTTGGCTGCACCACCAGCCAGCGCTTTGGGTTCTTAAACAACTACAGTGCACCTTGTGTTGTCTCATGGCTTCTTGCACACTAGCACCTCGCTCCCACAAAGACCTTCTAAACATGCGCAGCCTCAGCAGCCCTCGGCAGCCTTCCCTCCCTGTGTAGTTCATAGAGATTTTGTGTTTGTCTAAGAAAAACACTTCCAAAGTATTCTGGGGGAAAAAAAACTGTAGTCTTAGTCCTCTGTCTGGTGTAATCATCTCATATTTGCGGGGAGGAAAACAGAAGAGCTTTGGAACTGGGAATGCAGCAGTGGGGTAGGCAACTTACTGAGATGTCTATTTTGATGAGTTCCTCGAATGCATGAATTAAGGTTGTTTCAGGAATATTCAGAGAAATCCTAGATACACAGCAATTCTTGTTTTGAAACCTAATGAAAACTAATACATCTTGCAAAGCATGGGGGCATTTATAGCTACGTGGTTTCCCATGGGTCACTACAATGGAGCGATTACTCCATTCTTCTAGAATCTTGTGTTGCAGCAAACTCGGGGAACAGAAGTTGTTCAAAGAATGCAAGGGTGTATTTCATAGACCTTTTCCATAGTGTGGATAACCAGGCGAATCCATGAGCTCTAGGAGAGAAACTGCTATTTTGATTTAAGAGGCTCCCAGCTTCTGATATAGGCAGGCTAGTAGGTTTAACACTGAATTTTCATTCAGGTAACCTTTGATTACCCTACCAAGGACAAGAAGCCACTAAGATACACACTGATAGAAGTAAAGATTACATCCAACAATACAGTTTTTCTTTTACACATGTATTTGGATAAAGATATTATTGTGTAGGAAGAAATACACAGGATATGTCCTAATCTTGATAATGTCAGGGCTCAGGAGGACAGGCCTTGCCATGAGCTTTTCAGTGGTCACTGTTTTCTCCCTCAGTGACTTGAGATTTGTAAACTTGTAGTTCTAAGCAATAAGAACAGTTAGAACTTGCAGTAACTGGGCGTGATGGTGAATACCTACAATCCTGGCACTTGGGAAGCAAAGGCAAGAGGATCACAAGTTTGAGTCCCACTTGGGCTACTTAGAGACCCTGTCTCAAAATAAAAAACAATTTTTTAAGAAAAGGAACAGGTTGCCAGGGATACAGCTCAGTGACACATCACTTGCCTGCAAGCACAAGGTCAGAGCTTGATTCCTGGTACTAAAAAAGAAAAACCCACCAAGAAAAGGAGCAGTTTGTATCTCAGTGGTCAAGTGCCCCTGAGTTCCATCCCCAATACCACAAAAAAGAACAGACAGTATGTACAGGTATTTAAAAATAAGTAGAAGAGTCAGGTGTACAGCACACACCTACAATCTCAGCACCTGGGAGACTGAGACAGGAGGATTGGGACTTCAAGACCAGGCTGGGTTACACACTGAGGCCTACCTAGCAAGACCCTATTTTAAAAAATAAAATAAATAAGAGGAAAAGACAGATATTGTTGTGTGTGACATGGACATGTGTGATAGGAAACATTTTTTGATGTTTCTAAACCTACACTTTATTTTTGTAGATTTCTAAAAGTGAAGTAATTTGCCCAGCTTTACTGACATTTGGCATGTATGGCCAGAGTGTCTGGAACAGTGTTTATTTTTCCCTGCATTTGTTATTTTGTCATCAGTGTTTAAATGACCATTCAGGACAAGTGTTCACCAGGGACTCTATGCACGCTGCTGTGAAATGAGACACGAGGGAAAGTGCCACCTTCTCCCGCATTCACCACACGTCCCCTCCCGTGCCTGGACCATGGCAAGGCCTGAATAAAAGCAATGTCTTCTCCATAGTCCTGCCCCTCTCACAGGGCCTGTTACAAAGTAGGTTTGTCCTTGATCCTGTAGGGGAAAGAAAATACTGCATCCGGTCTCTGCCCACAGGCATATATTTAAATTGTGTCATTTAGATGGTTTAAGGCAGTGACAGCGAACCTTTTAGAGCCTTCACTGACAACAAACAGCCCACTGCGGCACTGGTGCTGTGTTGTTACCCCTGGTTTAAGAGAATTTCTAAAATGTACTTGGCTGTCATTTTGATGGCATAAAGGGAAATCAGTCTCTGCATCAGG
The DNA here is from genome assembly GCA_004027455.1 of Hydrochoerus hydrochaeris. NCBI lineage: Eukaryota > Metazoa > Chordata > Mammalia > Rodentia > Hydrochaeridae > Hydrochoerus > Hydrochoerus hydrochaeris. Next base: position 61,327 of record PVLA01006612.1, on the reverse strand, counting down.
GGCATTTAAAAGACTGAAAAGAATTACACACTAATCACAAAGGCAACCCAAGTGGCAGATGAGTGGATAAACAGTATGGTCTATTACTCAGCCTTAAAAAGGAAGGAAATCCTGTTACATGGTAAATGCAGACAAATCATGAGGGCATTGTGCTCACGCTCCATGAGATAAGCAACAGCTTATCTCCAAAGGAACAAATACCATGTGAATCCGCTTAAGTGAAATGCCTGAAGTAGGCAGATTCATAGAACCAGAAAAAACGATGGCTATTAAGGGCTAGAGAGAAAGGCAAGGTGTTCATTGGATATAGAATCTCAGTTTCGGGAAATGAAAAAGTTCTACAGATCTGTTCCACCAGAATGTTAATATACTTAACACTACTGAATTCTATATTTAAACATGTTAAGGTGACAAATGTGGGGGTTTTCCATAATTAACAAAAAAATCTTCCCCAGTTGTCGTTGATTCTTTTTAATTGAGAAGAAGAAAAGTAAATGCCTTATATACTATTAATAGTGCTTATGAAGCATAGAAACCTTAAGTCACTTGAAGCTTAGACTAGTGAATTTATATCTGTGAACCTCTAGTTTGTATCTGTGAACCTTTGTCTTGTCTGTAAAATTAAAAGATTATATTCTGGTTTCTGAAGCCATTTCCAGTTTGAAAATCCTAGGGCTCAACATTCTCGTAAATAACTGTCTCCTTTTCTGTTGGCAGAAACTACCAAGACATTTGTGAGTAAATTACTCTAAGCCCAGTTTTCCTTGCTCATATTTCTCCAAAACTTTAACTCTGCGGAGTTTAGGCTGTAAAGGAGCCAAGTATTTATGCCATCATAAATCCTAAAACTTCCCAGTCTGATGCTTCTGCTACCAGGAACTTGAATTATTTTCATTCATTTTATTGGCACCTCTGTTATCAACCTTCTTCTTCCTGGTAGATGTTATCAGTATTAGAGCAGTTCTCTAGTAAAACCATGTTCTTCCCAGAAAATGAAATGAAATAGCAGTTGAAGAACAATGATATGATAACCTACAGGCAAGAGAATGATTCTGATGCTTTCTCAAACCCCCAACAAAATGTCAGTATGGTACTGGTTTCTTCTTGGTTGGACCTGTCTGTTCCCTGATTGGCTTCTCAGCTACCGTAAGCACAATGTCACTAGATCAGTCAAAGACAATTATATTTTGCAATTCCACACCCATAGTTTCTTTCCCTAGGTATTCATTGAGTGTCTATTCTATACCATGTAACTATGAAGTGATTTGACAAGCTCTTTGGAGGTAGAGCTAGGATGGGATTATGAGGTCCATCAGAACATTTCAGACGTTCTTTCTATTGTTCAGTTCTAGGTAACCTCTGTTGCTCACTTAATAGAACAGAAATAGAGCTTAAAAGTGCATCTTAACAGCACTTTCCTCTGTAGCTCAACTAAGATTACATCAAAAGAATCATCTACATATTCATATAAAGCAGTCAGAAATAGGGGAGATGTGAGTACTTTGTCTTAGACTTCATTAAAAATCCTCAGGAAAGCAACCTGAATTCACACAGTGATTAGAATTGCCCTGCAAGTGAACCTTGTATCTTTTATGTATATGGAATTTTTCAATATGAATGAAAAATTCCCCAGCACCCTCACTGAAATTTAAGAAAATGGAACCGTAAGAAGAGTTGTTTAGTTTATAACTGTATCTGTATTTTGCATTCATTTTGTTTCAATCTGTTAAATACAAAGGTGCCCTCCTGACCCCTTCAGATAAGACTGTACACTGATTTTTCCTCCTTTTTCTAAAAATTCCAGTGAGTGCTCGAGCCTGGGACAGTCGTGTTCCCATGACAGGCTGTAGGAGGGATGCTTCTCCTTGGTTGGAGTTGCTCACTAAGTTTGCTTGCCCAGCATTGACATGCATAAAACAAAAGTCCATCTTCTTTCTAGAAGACTACTGTCTTCTGCATCTTTTGTATACAAAAGTAGTTTTTTCGTATGTTCCACAATGTAGAAGAGCCCAGAAAGAATTGCTATTTTATAGAAAAGGTTTGCAGGGGCTTAGCTGCGGAGTTTTCACATGGGACCCAGCCATTGCCCACTTGGTCGCCACAGCCATTCTCTCTGGAATGCTTTGGGGGAGCGCGCTGCTGAGGAATCCTGGAAGCAGAAATTATTTTTGACCATGGTGCAGAAAGCACATCCATCACATAGGTGAGAGTCTGCACCAGCACTCACCTCATTGCTAACAGTTGTTTCCCTCCCGATCTGGCGAGGACTGTTGTGCCCCTGATTCACCACATCCACACAGAGACTGTTGTTGAGAAGGGAGATGACTGTGGCAGTGATGACGTATATCACCATCACCTCCTTGTCCGTCTCTGTACACCATATGCTTGGAACCCATGATCCGTGTTTCTCCTAACAGCAGCCTTGTGAGAAAGACACTGTGACACTCACTTTTCAAGTGAGGAGACTCAGATTTGGTACGTTTGAGTAATTCTCAGGGACACACAGCTGGCGAGTTGAATCCATCTCTCCTGTGAGCCAGCTCTCGGGAGAGGATTTCCAGGGTGGGAGGCAGAGAGGACACTGAGGACGACGAAAGGCAAATGGTGGGAGACGAGACATATATTTCTTTTTCTGAACCTTCACTTAGCACTCCTGCTGGAAGATAGCAGCTCACCCTCTTGCAGGCACATGACCAGTTTGATTTCTAGAAACCAGGCTCCTTTATCCCTTGTCAAAAAACCTCTGCCTTCCAAGGAAGGAAAAAGCCACACTCTGAAGAGTGAAAGTTCACCCAGCTTATTTAAGTGTTTGCTCAGAACCTGCCACAGAGCTGAAGGCCGCAGCTCCAGGTGTGCTCTCCTGACAGGCGCCGGCTGAAGCGCCTTTCAGCGGTCACCCTTTGGTTTGTCCTCTCAAGTAGCCAGAGTCACAGCAGCCCGCCCTGTGCAGAAGGTCCTCCCCTGCAATGACAGGAAGAGGCGCATCTTCTAGGAAGGGCAACAGAAGGGGCTCCCCCTTGCTCATGCTAATCCATGTTTCTGTCCCACATCCCCAGAGGTGACAGGGAAGTGATGACCCCCGCCTCCGGAGTACATCCGAGGAGCGATGCTCATTTCCTCAGCGCTGGAGGTCAGGGGCTGAATGATCTCTTCTGATCAGACAAATTTTACCTGAGTGTCCATGAAGGGGCAGTTTACTCGGTGCTGTACCCGATTTCTCCAGATCATATATCTCTCAGTCTAGAAAACCATTTTGAGGTCCCTTACCCGATAAGAGAAAAAAGGAGGCTTTCCATAAGATCTACCTCAGTTTCAGGCACTTATTCAGTAACTCTCTGTCTTTGGTTGTGATCTTTAATCTCTCCGAAAACATTGTCAACATTCAGCTTTTCTGCTAAAAACAAAGGAATGCCATCTTTTTTTTTTTTTTTTTTTAATTTTCAGTGCTGAGCTCCTCTACCACTGAGCCCCCAGCCCTACCAGTCTTAAGTTAATGTTACTTTTGTACTTGAGATGTTTTTGAAATACTTGGGCCAAATCATGTATCAGAAATTTCATATCTTTCCCAATTTGGAAATTAAAGCTAATCGTTTCATGAACTGGTCAATTATGAATAATTAGGGTTTGAAAAATTCTCTCCAGATGTACCATAATGATGTCAATTCTGTCAGATAATGCTAGTATATAACGGAAGTGGTATTTTAAGTATCTTCCTCTTCAAGCCTTTTCACTTCTTGCAGCCTAAGGAGTACCTCTTTTCCCCATCTTACCTCCATGGAGTGAAAATAGCAGCCACCCAAATATCACAAGGATTCCCCTTCGCAACCTATCACAGAGTAAGCACTAGGGAGCCAGTGACCCTCTGGGCTTCCCCAGTGAGAAGTATGGGATCAGGCACACTGATCCCTGAGATTCCTGACTTTCACAAGTCGGCTGTACAAGACAGATTCCATTGAGTGCCTTGTGGAGATTAGAGGGGTTTCATCCCACAGGTTGCTGCATTTCACTGATAAGTGAGTGTACCCCGGAGTCACCTGTACCGGTGTAGATGGACTGTAGAGCTCAGGAAATAGCAGCTCCCTGCCTGGCGATGTGGGAGCCAGGACATCTACATCCTGCTCCCACTCACTCCAGCACTTGTGGCCAGCGTTTGCCTGTGGGTATGGAGAGGGCTGCCCTCTGGACCTTGAAGGTCCCTTCATAACTGGCGTTTCTGATTCTGAGAATAAATGATAATGCTCCTTAAGCTACAGGAGCACCCCTGTGGGTGCTGGATTTAGGGCAGGGTGTTTCGTGTCCCTGGTCTCCTCCATCACTGGCGGCTCAGGGCTGCTACACACCGCCGGGCTGTGAGGGTGACTCGCGGGGTTATGTAAGGCCAGGTTATGTAACGTGGTTCTTCACAGCCAGGCTCGGCGGCTGGCGGCAAGGCCTAGCTGAGAAAAGCTTTTGGCTACACTTCCCAAAAGCTTTTAACACCCAGAGCTAGCAGGAGTGTCACACGGATGGTGGCGACTTTGAGGGGCAGTGAGCTGTGAAGCAGAAGCTGCTCTCTCCCAGGGGTGGCGGGGTTTGGATCCCCTGTTTTACTAAGGAGCTTCCTTACCCTTCTATAAGGAGAAAGATAGGGAAGAGAGGGAAAAATACTTTCCTCTTTCTCTGAACAAACTAGGTGTTTAACTTTTAAATAATTTTTTGCTGTTATTCAGAACTTGCAGCTATCTATGTAGCTGTCCACAGTTTTCATAAGATTATTTTTCTTACTGGAAATAATTTTGGGAACTCGGTGTATTTGTTTTTCCTATCCCTTTTCTCTCTTGGGCAGTGGAGGGAACCATTCAGAAACCAGCCTGCTCTTGTCCATTCCTTAGCACAGGCAGCCTGTCCAATGATAGTCACTTCAGGGCATGAGCCTGTCTCTAGCCACTCAGGATGGGCCTTTGTATTCATCAAACAGGGCTCCAGAAGCGCACCCTTTCCTGCTGTCAGTGGCCCTTAGAGAAGCCCTCCAGTGCCCTTCCTCTCCCTTCCTTGCCCCGTGAAATCTCTGGGCCACCAGAGCACTCCAGTGGGACTTCAACATGTAGCACTTACCACATTGGTTTCAATGGCATTTTACTAAATGAACCTTGCCCTTAGCTCATTAGACTCTATTGTAATCGCAACATTGAGTATTGTAATCCAAGTGCTTTATATTGTAATCCCTTTTCTAGTCCTCCTCACAATCCCTTGTAATCCCACTGAGACATCATTGGAATCCTGGCAAGTTAATTCTAATCTACCATCTCCAATGCAACCCACAGTGAGAGTAAAGACACCAAGATATATTCAAAGTTACGGGTGGCCAAGGGATCCTCAGCCCCATCCAAATGAGGCTCTATGGACAAAGGCGTTGGTCCAAGGCCTCTCCTAGAGTTTATTATCCTGTGAAGAAGGAAGTGGCTCTAGGATGAATGGCAGGGAAGATTGGATGGGAACTGTGAGTAACTTGAGCGGGCTAGCCAGGTGGGGGGAAAAGCATCTTTGTAATATGCAAGGAGATACGCAGAAAGACCAGTCTGTATAACTAGACTGCGATAGCATTTGAATGAATTTAGGCCGTTGATTCAGTGTCTGATATGTAGACTTTTGTGCCCTGGGGACTCATAGCCTCTTACTTTGAGGTTCTACCCAGCTGACATTCCTGGAGCTGAGTGGCTCTGCCATCCCACTGCACTCCGATCTTTTACAGAGAGCACTATGCAGGAAACTGGAGATTGTCTGATTGGCCTTAGAGATTACATAGCAGTACTTTGGCCTTATTTGCAATGTTTAGAGCAATAAGCCTCAATTTAACTAATGCTGCAGCGTTGTTCTGTATTTGAGGGGAGTCGGTCAAGTTGTCTCCTACAAGTGTTTGAAAAAACAAGTTTGTCTTCTCATCCACCATCCTAGCTGTGGTAAGTGCTGCAGTACTGCATCCTGCAGGCAAGCTGGCTGGGTGGGCAGGCCAGGAAGAAAGTGCATTTGCTGAACATTCTGTTCAGTGCTACTCCAGGCCCCAGTCACCACACAACCAGAGAACTCAGCCTGTCTGGTCCTAATTCTGGTCTTCTGATTGTACCTGCCCTGTGTGCCATGTGGTGTTCATGTGGTCCAAAATGAGATGAGGTGAACCTGCATCCTCTAACCAACACTGCAATTAAAGATCTTCCTGTGCCTGAGGAAGTGGCCCTCTCTCCTGAGAGCCCCTGGAAGGAAGCTGGACCCATCCTCCAGAGGGTAGAGTATTGCTACACACACACACCCCTGAATCAGCTGAGCAGCCCTGGTGAGATGCAGTGAACCCACAGCAGTGTGGAAGGCACCTACCAAAGCCTTTGTGTTTTGTCTAGGACACCACTGGAAGGTGTGGAAGGGCTGCTGCACAGGAGTGATTTCCAGTGCTGGTTGTTGCTCCCTGGCTTTATAAACCCAGATCAATGACTTTCTGTGAGGCTCACTTTCCTGTTCTGTGAAATGGATACAATTTTCCACCCTTTGTGTATTTGTGAAGCACACGGCCCGGTGGTTGGCCCAAGGGAAAAGTGCCATAAGTCAGAGATGAATTCACAGCATCGTCAGTGGCTCAGACTGTTACTTCTTTGCCTTCACAAACCCAGCTGCTGAAATCCATCCCAGTGGTGATGTTCTCAGCCTGGTGCAAGACCTCTAAGCTGCAGGCAGGGAGCGGCGCCTGTTCATCTTTCAGGCCAGCCTGCCGCATAGCTGCATCCACACTGGAGGGCCTGCTGACACTTGGCACAGGCACATGTTATAATATAGGTCAGTCCATCATGTCCCCCCTATGCAGCTGCCACTGCCACCACCGCTGCTGCTGCCCAAATGCTTTGCAGCTCTTTAGTTGGAGCTTTGAAGGCTAAATTCCATGTGGCAGTTTCACTCTGAAATATTTATTGCATGCTGATAAGTGTTTCCCCAGAACAGAATTGAGAGGGCTGAGCAGAAATTCAGACTACGCAGTCTTTATTATTTCCAACATCTTCATCACTTTGCAGACCACTAGGCAGTGAAATGAAAGTAAAGATAGGTTGCTAGCAGGTAAAGCAAATCAGCATTTGGACAAAAGCTGGGGATGCCTTTATTTGAACAAAGGCTTCCCAGGTGCAAAAGGCAGGGAGGCGGGTCCAGCAGTCATGAACAGTCATGAAGAGCAAGCAGCTCTTCCAGACAGAGGCTGTACGGTTAGAAAGGTCTGATTCCACTGGCACCGCAAGACATGTCTGAAGCTCATTCAGAGTCTGTTCCTAAGCATCGTGATGCCCCCCCGCCCCCGTCACAACTGCTCATCCCTCAGCTTCTGCAAGGGACTGGTTTCAGGACACCCGACACCCTAGGATGCCAAACGTGCAGGCATGCTCGAGTCCCTGGTGTAAACTGTAGTATTCGCACATCCTCCTGTACACTGTAAATCATCTCCAGGTGACTCACAGAACCCAATTCAGTGCAAATGCCATATTAGTCATCATACCATGTTGGGTAGGGAGTAAGGTCCTTCACAGGCAGTGCAAATGCAGTTTTGTTTGTGGATTTTTGTTTTTGAGACAGGGTCTCACTCTGTTACCCAGACTGGCTTGAGACACCTGGACTGAAGAGATCCTCCTGCCCCCAACCCCCCAGGGACCACAGTTACGCACAGTGGTGTAGCTGACATTTCAGTGTTGTCACTCCATGGCCAGCGGAAGCCACAGATGCAAAACCTGTGGATACTGAGGGTGGACTGTACAGGGAGAGGAGGAGGAAGGTAAAGGTATATATTTGAGGAACCTGATTTGCTTTGTTCGTTTGTTTGTTTCTGGTGCTGGAAATCAATCCCAGGGCCTCATATGTTGTAGGTAAGCTTCCTCCTTCTGAGCTACTTCCCTACCCTTTCATTTATTTATTTTTTAACTTTTTTTTTTTTTTTTTTTTTTTTGGTGCTGGGGATCGAACTCATGACCTCAGGTTTGCCAAGCAGGCACTTAAACTGCTGAGCTAAACCCCCAACTATCTTTTAACTATTTGAGACCTATTATCCTGGATGTCTTCAAATTTGAAATCCTTCTGCTTCAGCCTCCCTACTAGCTGTGATTACACTCATGTGCCCACTAACCCTGGCAAGAAACCTGTTTTCCAGACACAGGAAGGACAGTTTTCACATATGTGTGTCCAATGTGTGATTCCACAGAGGTCAACAAGTCATAAGAGCTGCTCATGCACCTTTTGGCTTATTAGGGTTGTGTGCCCTTCACCCCTTGGGGAAAGGGGCTGTCCTGTCTCCACATTTATCATAGTGTCCTTGCACGCTAATACTGCTTAGAAAATATTGTCAAGTGAATTGTATTCTGTAATTTCAAAGGACTGAATTACACATACTTGAATTTCTTAAAAGTAGTGCAGTATCGTCCACTGTACTTTGGGGAAAACCTTTTATCGGCAAAGCAGAAAGCATTAAGCCGGAAACATCCCTACCATGGAGCCCCAGTGAGACCCACAGCTAACTATTGCAGTGCTGTCTGTGGAGGCAGTTGGCAGCCAGCACCTGCTGCAAGACATTGGATCCCCATTTCCCCTGAGGCCTGTGTGCTGAAGGCTGAGGCCTCCGCTTGGCCCTGTTGGGAGATGACGGAGCCTCATGGGAGGAAGTGAGGCCACTGGGCACACGCTTCCAGGAAGACCCTGAGCCCTTCCGTGTCTTCCTGGCTCCCGTGAAGTGAGCGGTTCTATTCCATCACACACTTTTGCCATGAGGTGCTTCCTACCCACAGAAGCAGCCAGCCAACCAGTCAGGAACTGAAACCTCCAAACTTGTGAGCCAAAGCAAACCTTCACTCTTTATAAACTGATTATCTCAGGTGTTTGTCATAGTAACAAAGAGCTGACTAAGATATACTTAGTTCATATTTTCTTGGGAGAGCTGAGGAGAAATTAGGAAATTGGAGTGTTCTAGCCACTTTGGACTGGCCTGCTGATGCACACAGTTCTCTCCCAGAGAGCTGAATGAAAGACATTATGCTGAGTCAGACCGGCCTCACCCTCCGGCAGCCTTCTGGGGCACCTTATAAAGTCCGTATTTCTCCTGTTTGTACAGGAGGAGGTTGGAAGATGCAGAACCAGCCTTCCCACAGTAGGTGATGCTGCAAAGGCAAGTCCCCTTCTAAGTACTGCAACTCAGCCAGGCTCCCCTCACCTGTCAGTTCTCATCTCTGTGGCTTCTTAGAGCACAGGTACCATGAACACAGACACTCAGCCTAACTTCCCTGCCTCTGCCTGGGGGAGCTCTGGATTCAGACAAACCTTGTAGTCCAGGAAGATCCTACCCAGTGATGTTCTCACCAGAATACTTTGCAGAACACAAACTCATTACAATTCAGCATAACGAAGCAGGTATCATTAGAGGTTTACTCAAAGCCTATAAAAATGAGTTCTGGCTGAGACTACTGTGGCAATAGAGGGGTCCAGCCTTTCATCAATCGCTTCTGTGTGCCAGGTGCTGCTGGTAGGGGACATAATTGTGTGCAGCAACCCTGCAAGTGTTCTCCATTTCACAGTGAGAAACTGGGGCTAGGGAAGCTCAGAAATGAGCTTGGAGAGCTTTCCCACCAGCGAAGGTCCGAGCCAAAGCCTTGCGCTGAGGTCTCCATTGCAATTCTACATGCCTCACAGTAGGATCCTTTAACTGCACTTTAATAGGATGAGTTGTATGAAGACTTGAATGGGGTATACCATGTGTCCCTGCCTCACCCTCTCCACTGAGATCCTGGGGCAGAGCGGGTCTGTGAGGAAGAAGGTTCCCACTGCCCTTTGAGTCCTGGGTCCTTCCAGGAGCACACGGAGAAATGAGGTCCAGCCACCCCCAGCCCTCAGAGCTTCAGAGGATCACTGCCAGTGGGCTCAGGAAGACATTTCGTGCCCCCTGAAGCAGCTGACAGATAACAGAGCTGAGCCAGCCCTGGCGCCTGCCAGGAGGCTGCAAAGAGCTGATGATCGACTGGCGAAATGACCCCCTCAGAGAGGGTTTATGACAAGAGCAGCAGGGGCTGATGTCAGCTTCTGTGCTGGTGTGTCTCCCGGCCACTGTTGGGGATCTGCATCTTTGCCTAGACAGGAAAGAGCGTGTGTGCCCATCCACACACGGGTACACCAGACCCACTGGGCACGCTGGACCAGGGCTACCCAGTTGTTCATTCTTAATGGGAAGAAGAAACTGGTGCCTTCCCTGTCAGAAACCTGTGTTCAATGCCTTTGCTCCTGTCAGATACATAGATCCCACGGTGGAGTTTCCACGTCAAAACAGTTTATAACATAGGCAAAGAGAAACCATAACCAGTCTCCAAACAACCATGATACATTTCCCCAAGAAAAGAGAAAAGAACTAACTTGAACTCTAAAATGTTTTATGTCTCTTTGTTACAGCATACTTGACGTTTGGTTCTACTTTCTGTTTATACTTGGAAGACCACAGGCTATCTGTCCTTTAATGAACTCTTCAAAGGCCAGGCTTCTCACCTAATGCTAGCAGTTCTCATCCCTGGAGCCACCAGGGATGCTTTTACAAACCCTGCTGACCCGGCCACACCAGTTGGATTCAAATCTCTGGGTGTGGGACTGAGAGCCTGGTGGTGACAGAATATGGCCACAGCTGAGACCTAGTAGTTCACAGGACCTGGCCACTCAGCCTGACAGCCCCATACCAGCACATGCTTCCCAGAAGGCCAACCTGGGCAGCCTGTCTCAGGTGGTTGTGATAGCCATTCTGACCTTGGTATTTTTCCAAAGTAAACCTTTTTATTTCCAGGATTGAGGATTGATCCCAGGGCCTCACATAGCAAGTGCCCCACCACTCACCTACATTCCTATCCCCTACCCTGCCATGTTTTAAACCAAGCTCACTGAATTGCCAAGGCAGGTCTGCAACTTGTAGGCCCCCTGCCTCAGTTTCCCCAGTAGCGTGGATCCAGTTGCACATCACACCAGTGATTATTTTTAATACCGTTCTACTGTATAAAGATTCACTCAGTAGGATAAAGCACATCTGATAATGCTTTTCAGGGGTTCCAGTTGACACTGAATGACAGTCTTACTAGCAACCATGGAGGATGACAAGGTTTATTCTCAAAGAATAGCAAAGATGTGTCCTTAAGAAGGAAGTCTTCCTAGGTGTGGTGACACACCTCTGTAATCCCCACACTCTGGGAAACTGAGGCGGTAGGATCACAGGTTTGAGCCCCACCTGTACAACTTAAGTGACTAAAGGAGACCTCATCTCAAAATAGAACTGGGGATGGAGTTTAGCATGGAAGCCCCAGGTTCTAATCCCCAGTACTGCCAAAAAATTATTTTGAGGGTATTAAGAAAGTCGTATGCACTCTATCTTTTCTGGGGGGAATGTGGGGAAGGGGAAGATTGATATTAGCTATATACAAGGAAAGATACTTGGAGATTGTTTTAAAGTTTATCATTATGAGTATGCTGGGTGCTGAGGTTTGTTCTAGAACCATCTGCAGCTATACTGCATGATCTCAGCAGCAAATCTTAGATCATGTTTTGGTTGCAGCAAGGGGACCTATAGAAGCAGAACAGGGCAGTTGCTCATGGGTACCAACCCTGGCACAAATACAGAAGCACAGAAGCAAGTGTCCTGGCACCCAGAGGAACTATTATCAGGGGCTCAGTTGTGGTGGGCTGGCCAGCCCAGTACAAAACAGCCTGAGAAGTTTCCCACTGATTATCTTCAACTGTAGGACCACTCAAGGTCCAGTACATTGATGAAAATCTTGTGATGGTGTCAATCCGGGGTTGGGAGAACAAAAATGCTACAGTGTGTTCCACAAGAATACACATTTCACAGCCAACTAGAACATTTTTTTAATAACAGCTGCCCTGGGATATAATTCCCGTACCACAAGATTCACACATGTAAAGCATGTAGGTCAATGCATTTTAGCATAGTCTCAGAGTCCTTTACCACAGTCAGGTTTAGACAGTTTTTTATTAACCTCAAAAGAAACACCAAGCCAGGCATAGTCGCACAGGCCTATAATCCTGGCATTCTGGGAGACTGAGGCAGAGAGATAGCAAGTTCTGCCCCACCTGGACAACTTAAGTGACTAAAGGAGACCCTGTCTCAAAATAGAACTGGGGATGGAGTTTGGACAGTTTAACAACTCAGAAAAACTCTGTTTCACAATAAAAACAAATAAATATATATATGGACTGGGTATGTAGCTCAGGGTGAAGGTCCTAGTTCAATCCCCAGTGCTATCTTTAAAAAAGGAAATGCCATGTGCCTACTAGTGACTTTCCATTTCTCCCCCTGCCCAATCCACAAATCTACTCTGCTAGTCTTAACCAACTTTCTATCTATGGGTCCATCTGTTTTGGACATTGTATGTAAGTGGAATTGGTTTGTGCCAGATTTCTCTCACTTAGCACAGCATTTTCAGTCTTCTTCCATGTTGCATGTGACAGTGCTGCTTTCCTATCTTCTTTTTTTTTTTTTAAATGATTTTGGGGATGGAACCCAGGGCTTTTCACACTGAACTACATCCTCACTCTCTCCCTCCCCCAGTGCCATTTTTGAGATAGGGTCTTACTAAGCTTCCCAAACGGGGCTCAAACTTGCAATCCTCTTACACCAACCTCCCAGAGGCACCATCATGCCTGACCACCTTATTTCTTTCTACTGTCAAATAATACTGCATGGATATTCTACATTTTATTTAGCCACTTGTCAGGTGATGAAATTTGAGTTGCTCCCTCTCTTGCTTGCTTGAATGATGCTGCTTTGAACACATCTCTGGGCACATGTTCTCATTTATCTTCAGTATAAATTAAGGGATAACTGCCCGGTCATGTGATAACTTTTATTCTCGAGGGGCTGCTAGACTTTTCCAAAATGACTGTGCCATTTTGTATTACCACCAGCAGTATTAAGGATTCCAAGTGCCACATCTTCATAAATACTAATATCCAGGGTTTTGAGAATAATCCTGCTGGGTCCATTCTAGTATAATGTATGGCAAATTGTGTGTCTCTAGAACATAAAAATCAGATTAAGATTAAAAGGCTGACTTTGATGTGGTTTCCTGTGCGGCATTGTGAAGAAGATTTAAGATTAGAGAACAGGCAGGAAGCACAGGAACCTTAGGCCATTCATTCTTTGTTACCTAAACTCTCTCTGTAGATCGAGAAATGACTTAACCCCTTGATAACTTTACAATATTTATAAAAGATTAATGTAATTGGAGTAGTCAGGGATCGATTCTGGCTGAAGCTCCACATGACAATCCAGTTTATCACTGTTCTATGTGGCCCTCCCCAAGCTTCAAGGGGAGAGAATGACCTTCCCAGATGGACAAGGACAGTGTGCCTAGCTATTACCTTGTAGATTTTTTCCATCCACTAGGTGATGGTACATGTTCCTTGGGAGAGCAAGCTTCTTCCCTACACAAAATGCAACTGCTGCCATTAAAGTATGGACCTTTGTGCCCCTAAGCCAGTCAGACTTTGTCAATTCTGATTCTTACATACAACCCCAATTTCATTTATAATGTTTCCTCTTTGACACATCATCTTTGGTCTTTTTCATGGAAAATGGTGGCCTATATGTCTAGGATATATTTGCACTTGAGTGTTTCACTAGCATTTGAAACCAACCATAGCCAAAACCAAACAGCTATCTGTCTTCCCTTCAGTAAAATTTTCTTCCAAATTCTTAACAGGATCCCACCAGCTTGAACCACCAATGGCACATGTATGAGTGTCCCATCAGGTGGCCTGGGACGGTCCCATCTGGGGGTACCATTCACCCAATGGGACAGCTACTCATGTGCCATCAGTGGTTCAAGCCAGTGGGAGCATAACACATTCAACTAAGAGCTGTTGGCCAGCAAGACATGCATTATGGCCCCATTGAGAACATGTTAATCCTTCCATTTTTGCAATAACCCATGTTCAAGTCCTCTCCCATCCCTGCACACAGGGAATGGAACTCTGTCTTATGCAGGTAAAATAAATCCAAGAATATGTCTAGCTCCTTCAAAATGCAAGGTGCTTGTGGATATTAAAGTCTGTTCTAAGATGCATTCTGTTTTGTCTGTAGGATTTCATTTGGGGTTCTGTTAGATATTCCTGTTGATTACCTGCTCTAAACAATATCACTTTAAATGTGAAAGCACCCCTTATTTCCTAGCAGCCTGGTTCCTCCCTCATGGGTCGTGGCTGGATGTGTATTGATGGGCATTATTCTCCAACTGCTTGTGTCAGAGCGCTGTAGGAAGCTCATCAATCTTGTGCTTTTTTAATTGACATCAATAATATGTTTTCATTTATCAATATTTCCTAATTGGCCAAGTTATAATGTGGAACTTCTGCCATAAATCATGCTCACAAATAACTTTGGACATTAGGGTTTAAGATTCCTGTCAATATTTTGATATATTGTAAATTGTTTTTATGAGGACTTTTTTGCCTGAGAAAGGATACTGTATGGGTAAAAAAAACAAAGAATGACGTGCATGTCACCATATAAAATTAAGTTAAAGAGCCAAGTCATTCCAATAGAAATGGAAGAAAACTGTCTCCAAAGGCAGTACGGTACGTTCCCATAAAGTTCAGTGTCACCATCCAGATTCATGCAAATATTTCTCCCCTGAGAGCAGTGCTCTGTACCTACGCTCCCCTTGAGGAAGGAAATTGGGATGGAAACACAGCGTGCAGTCTTAGGAGAAAGGACTCTTACCAATTCATTTTTCCAAAGAGGAAACTTTGTAAAATGAAGTAGCTCATCCAGAGTCAAACCACAACTGTGCAGGTCTGGGTCTCCAACTCAGGGCTGAGTTCATGATGGGACTCTTGACCTCTTAGTTTGTCTTAGGGACAAACTTAACAAAAGCTACCCAGGTGACAAAAAATGGAATCTGAGCAATCTGTCAAGCAGAGGAAGGTCCTAGAGTATTTGATCTGGTTCTCTTTAATTCACTTTTTCCTAATCCAGAACCCACAGAAGGATCAAGCACTGCATTTTACAGCCATCTCTCTTCATGCAGAAGAGTTCCCCTTCAGCTTTTTTAACTTTCACAGCATTGACATTTAATCCAATCCAAACTTATCAGGTTGTCCCTCTGTTATCGCATGCAGAATGCCACTTGGCAGAAAAGTTTAGGTGATGTGAAGGTGACATGAGGAGACCCAGAAGGCCAGGTGGCACCATTACTTGTCCGTGCTAAGTTTGGTTACTCGTTCGAGTAGGATTGACAGATATTTCCATTGTAAACATCCTGTTTCTCTTTGTACTAATAAATAATCTGTCCCCAACAGCCTTTCACCCAATGGCTTTCAGACCCATTAATGTACATTACCTGAATCGGTTCCCACATTAGCGGATGGAAATGGTAATTTTGTCATTCTCTTCTCACCTCGTTAACTTCTGCATAACACAATGGGTCCCTCTTTCAATGAAAGTAAATCCTACGTTATAGTCAGGTGTAATCTCTCATTATCTTCTTTCTCATTCCTAATTGGACCCACTCATGATCTTAGCCCAGGACTGAGTGAAATACTCCCCCATTACCCATTCTGTGGTCTCATCTTGGAGTTATTTGGAGTTCCAAGTCCTGCAGGGCTCCATTATTTCCACTCAAAGGCTTGGGTCAGGCTGGCATTAGGCCTTCTGATCAGCTGGGCATGGTGGCACATCCCTGTAATCCTAGCACTGGAGAGGCTGAAACTACAGATTTGCCTCAAGTTTGAAGCCAGTCTTGACTACATAATGAGTTCAAGGTCAGCCTGAACTGCATAGTGAGACATTCTCTCAAAGAAAAGAAAAAAAAAAGAACTTCGGATTACTTCCCTAAGCTGCCTGTGACAGTCATTCAGCCTGCTTATACAAATCATGTGAATACAAAGAGACCCAGGTTCTGCTTTAGAATCATTACTTGCACCCCAGGTTTCGAACTGATTTTTACCTGCATATAGTGAACATTTTTCATGTGACTCAATTCCCTTTTGACTTGCATTTTTAATGGCTTCCAATATCTCATTTTATGACTTACCATGATTTGTTTATTCAGCCCCCAAGTGTTGAGTATGTGCTTGGTTTCTTTTTTTTTTTTTTCTTTTTTCTTTTTCCTATTACGGTGTTGCCATAAATCTTTTTATGCATGCCCCTGGTAGTTCTTGTTGTTGTTTTTTGTTTGTTTGTTTTTGGGGGTTTTTTTGGACACATCGATATCATTAAAATGACTAGGGTGTGTGTGTGTGTTATGAGGCAGATTTTTTATGGAATACCTTATGTCTCATAAAAATTCTTGAGCCTTTCCTCAGAAGTAGGCAGACATGGATGTAGAGGCAAAGTCACAGCTTTGGTCACATATCTGGGAATTCCTGAAGCCATCGGCTCAGGTTCAGAAACTTCAGTTTGAAAGATTGAAATTTGAAAAGCACACTAAACTACATTCACTGAGACCCTGGGGGACATTCCTTCATGACGCCATTCTACAGCTCCAGATTTAATTCTGATGAACAGCTGCAGGACTGTTAGAAGCTTTTCCATTATGTGTCGATAAGAAATATTTACAGTTTGCTTCTGTCAGATTTTCATTTCTCAAGAGTAGAATTGGAATATTTTATATTTGTGATGGTTCCCACAGCTCCTTTTGTAATCCTGAGTATACAGTGAACATTTTGCCTCTCTTAATCAATAACTCAAATGTTTGTGTCCTGTGCCCAGAGCACTAGTGATGGTACAGTTATGGCAGTTTTCAGAATGACATTTGGGGTTGAACTCCCCTTATCAGAGTAACATCAAATCAGTTCTTCTCATTAACTTTATGCCTAATTCAGCAACTCCAAAGTATTGATACCTCCTTTCCATTTAAGATCATGTGACAGATATAGGTTGGGACCCCTTGAGACTCTACCAGGAACATCCCTGCAGGGGGAATTGCAGCCCCAACCTCTCTCATCTTTTTCTCAGCTGGTGATAGCACAAACCCCCAGTGAGTTCTTTGCGATCTCAATAAAGGAGATTGTGATTGTGAGGTCATGTAGTTATCCTTCTACCTCTCCAGTAACACATGGGCATTTTAACTTGCCTGGTCTGCCTCTGTGTCTCCAAGAACCCCTCATTCTGGGCAGCTGAGTCATAGGACCAAGATTTCTTATTGCGCTATATCCCGGGAAAGAGTTGATAACCCAAAATGATTCCAGGGACGTCAGAGGAAATTGACCTGTTTGAAATAAAGGTTTCTGGCAATAGAAGTTTGGAGTCACATGAAAGAATCTAGTTATGCAGCACTTGCATGCGTGTGTGAATATGTGTGGGAGGGATGAGTGTAATTAAATAAATATCATTTAATTACATTTTCACTGTCAGAGCCTATTAGAGCCATCATATTCAATTGATTCCTCATTAAGATAGTTCAGAACAGTTATAGTGCTTCTACAGAATACCAAATGCGTTTTCTTCCAAATAAAACTTTTCCATATAGAGTCACATTGGGCTAAAATACACCTATATTCTAGGACAATGTTAAGGGTTGTCGGCTCTGAGCCAAATTGGTCTAAAAAAAATTAAAAGCCTCAAGGAAATCAATTGCTTTGAGTCTATTAAAGACTTTACCAAGACGACAGTACTATCTTCTCTGTGTGCTTAGTGTAATACTTTATTATTCCAAAGTAAACACAGCTAATTCTGGGAAAATCCTACAAAAAAATTAAAGCAAGGAAGAGATGGTCCTTTTGTGCAAATTAGAAAGCATGAGACTGAACTCAGGTCTGGCCTGTCATTAAGTCACTGAAGAACCTTGGGAAATTTATGTAACTTCTCTTCACTGGCTGTTAAGCAGAGATACCAGTATCAGTCTGCTTTGCTAGTCCAGTAAAGAAATCTTTTGTTGGGCCAACTTTCTTTCCATATAGATTTACCAAACCCAGTAGTACCTCCATGCAAATGCTCAGAGCTGGGAACACAGTGATTAGATTCATCGGTTATATGAGGCATGAGTTAGCCACTGTTTTGTGTTATTCTTTTTCTACTGTTCAGTTCTTCGTATTGTCATCACTAACATTACAGGCAAATCTGAAGTCTTTTAAAGGAGAGTCATCATCAACAGAATTGAGTCATCAGTAGCAGTTTGCTTTGCACTATCCAGGGTACTAAGTGAAATAATGTAAAGCTTCATGGTCCCAAATGCAGAAGATGGGGTATGGAGGTTGAGACAGGGTCTCACTATGTACTTTAGCCTGGTCTTAAACTCACTATGTAGCCCAGGCTGTCCGCAAACTTGCAGTGATCCTTGTGCCTCAGCCTCCTAAGTGCTGGAATTACAAATATATGCCCCGAAGCCCTGCTCCAAATGCCTAGGATTTTCAAATCAGCCTGAATGTACAACTAAACAAGGGAGCTAGTGTGGCTAGAGGAGAGAAACTCCTGCTTTCAAAAGATTTACTTTCAAATTCTAAGAACCTGACCTTCAGCTAACTGCTCAAGTTTCTCCAAAACAAAATAAAGGTAGAGCTGTTAAGAAATTGGGATAGGAAAACCTTGCAACTTCACTTTTTGGTAGCACCTGAGGATTGAATCCAGAGCCTTGTGCATGCTCACCAGTCATTCATCCTACTCCTGAGCTGTACCCCACACCCTAAGAACATTATTTTAGCAAAAGGGAAATAATTATATCTGGTACAGAGCCAGAAAGCAACAAGACAAGGGAATTCTACTAGTGATAGATCACATTTACTAAGCATGTGTACCAAGCTCTGTGATAAATGATGTACACACAATGTCTCATGCAATCCTTGAAGCAGCACTAGGAGGTGAACAAACTAAAGTCTAAGGAAATTAATTAACTTACCTGTTGTCACTCAAGAAGAGAGCCAGGATTCAAACCCAGACTAAGAACTCAAGCTGTTCACCAGTACTTGATATCATCATTATTAGAATTCAGAGGAATAAAAACACAGCCAACTCACGCATAACTGTTTCTTTTTTGACTTATAACTTGGATAATTCTAAAATTCATATTTACTGCAATTTTTAATAAAAACTGCATTTTCAAGAGTTAAAAAATGTCTATCAAAGAAATAAAAGGAAGTTCTTCTCTTCCTTTTGACTGTGAATCTCACTTTCTATATTAAGATTCTCATGTAGAAATTTCCATTATATTTAAAGAGATAATATGTGTATACTCTTTACTAATACAGTTGATGTTACACTATAAATACAGTGGTCCCTTTATCCAGGGGATATGTTCTAAGACCCCTAGTGGATGCCTGAAACCACTCACAGTACTGAACCCTATATATACTGTTCTCCATCACACCTGTGATAAAGTTTAATTTATAAATTAGACACAGTGGAAACTGAAACAATTTGCTGTCGGTGTTAGCATCCTCAGCACATAATGTTTGTTTCCATATTACACTGAAAACTTCCATCTTTTCACTTAAAGCTCTCTACATATCTAAATTTTCAGCGTTGCTGCTCTAGTATTTGGTGCCATTGTTAAACAAGAAAGGATTACTTTCACCAAGCTCAGCCATTCTGTGGCAGTTGATCTGGTCATGGAGACAACTAGTAAGTGACTGATGGGTAGATCATGCATGCAGTGTGAGTGCACTGGGCCAAGAACCAGTTCACCTCCTGCTCTTGCTCTGGCTGGAGCTGGGCAGTCTGACATTTCATCATTCTAGTCAGAACAGTGCATAATTTAAAAGTTAGGAGTGGTTCATTTCTGGAATTTTCTGTGTAATGTTTTCAGACCACAGTGTACTTTTACATTGTTTTCAGCTTTTCCCATCATGAACAGTGCTGTTGTGATAGACTGGACCTATGCTTCTGTGATGGATACAGGCCTGCAGGCAGGAAACTACACCACGGGTTTGCCAGCTTTCTGACACTGACAAAGTACGATTCTCGGCATACAGGAGTAAAGGTTTCGTTTGACTCATGGTTTGAGCAGTTTCAGTCCATGGCTGGTTGGCCCTATTCTTTGGATCTATAGCAGCACAGATCATCTTCACGGGAGCAGTGGCAGAGGACACTGCTCACCTCATGCCAATCAGAAGCAAAGGAGAGAGGAGTCAGGGGTCCCATATCCCTTTGTGTCTCAATGACCCCCCCCAGGCCTCGTGCAGTCATGGAAGGCAGGCTTTTCAGAGGTGGCTGAATCCAGAGTCTGATGGATTCCTGGTTCAGTGGTAGGATTAGGAGCAGGCAACCTGCACACAATACAAATGACAGAAAGAGGCTTGTCTCATTCTCCCTTGCTTGCTTTTGTTACCTTCTAGCGCCATGAACTGTTGCCCCTGCCATGTGCCTTCCTGCCTTAGATATGTTACGCACACACGATGAATGTGATCGTTATGTACTGCAAACATGAACTAAATAAAAATTTTAAAAAGGGATGCTGGTAGCCATGCAAGGTGGACACACCTGTAATTCCAGCAGTGAGGGAGGCTGAGGCAGGAGGATTGCAAGTTCAAATCCCACCTGAGCAGCTATGCAAGACTCTGTCTCCAAACAAAACAAAGCAAAACAAAACAAAACAAAAAAAGGCAAGTGCTGGACATGTAGCTCAGTGCAAGGCCCTGAGTTCAGTCTCTAGTAAAAATGGATGAATGGACAGATAGATGGATGGATAGAGGAAAGGATGGAGGCTAAACAATTTACCATTCCATTTTCATCTTTATGAATCCACTGTGTTTAAGATATTATCTGTATAGTTTTTCATCATGGTAAGACACAAAACATATGTGTTTCTTTTCTACATAATTCATTAATTGTATTTCTCCTGATATTTCTTACAAATATATTTTTTCCTTTGCCTTTTTTGCCCTTATTTTCATAGATTTTAAGTTTTATATAATCATAGTTTGCCTTTCAATTCTATGTCATGCTAAATTCCTCCTCTTAAGATTAAACTAATTTTTAGAAATGTTCTTGCAGTGCTTTTGTAGGGTTTCTTTTCTAATGCTTAATTTTTGATTCACTTAGAATTTCTTTTGCTTAACTTCCTCCAAAATCATAGTCTCTACTACTACCGTGTAAGTAGACATTTTCATCTTAGTCAAATATACCAAGACCGCAAAAAAATCCTCGATCCTCCGCATTTTACTTGAAACAGAAGCATCCGTTTTCCTAGCGGGGCTGTGGGTTCCACCTTGCCATCAGGTTCCGTGCTTCCGTCCCCAGTAGCGCTGTTCCCGCCTTCTCTTTGGTTGTCCTGCCTCTGCCCTCTCTCTCCCCCAGCGCTTCAGCTCCTGTGTTCCCGTGGGCGGCTTCACACAGCTCTCTGTCCCTGCGCCTCCTTCAGCAACCACGGGCTCCACTTGGCTTTTATACCCCAGCCTGCTGTCACCAAACTGTCCCCACCCGCTGCCCCGAGCCAGTTCCTGCACAGGAACCCGGGTGGTGACTGCCAAGGACGGGGTGCCTGCACTCACGCAGTTTGCTCTCAGTGGATCTCACCATTCAGGCCGGGCACACCTACCTTTGCCTCTCTCCTGCCTCCCCTTCTGCTGCTCCTGTCCCTGTCACCTTTACAGGCCATCCTCCCTGTCCCTGTAAAGCCCAGATGTGCCCCTAGCTTTCATCTGTGGCCAGTTCATTTCCCTATGGTCACATCTTCTGCCACCATTCACCATTCATATATTGCTTTAGGTTTCTGTGGCTTATTTTAACACACAGTATCTACACTGTGGACTTTTCAGCATCGTTATCTCTAAGGATATATGTGAGGAATATGTAGATGAGTGGTGGAGCACTGTCCTAGCATGCACAAGGCCCTGAGTTCAACCCCTAGCACCACAAAATATGTATATACATAAAATCATTTATCTTCAGTAAATGCTAATCTGAAGGTAACAATGTACCCTAAATTACCTACAGTCACTTACATGAAAGCTTTGTGGAATAAGAACTAAATATACAACTTTAGTTTCTTTGTTTTTGTGACAGCATCTTGCTGTGTTGTCCAGCCTGACCTCCTACCTTTGACCCTCCTGCCTCCACCGCCTGAGTGCAGGGACTGTTTCCAATTTGTTTTAACTGACAAGTGTAAGCTGTATATGTTACAGTGCACAATGCGATGCTTTAACGTATGTATCATTGTAACAAGAGAACTCTTCCAACAGTTTCCAGGTACATGTACATTATTACTAACAGTAATCACCTTGTTGTACAGCGCATCTCCAGCAGTGCTTAACTCTTTGCAACTCCAGCAGAGCTTGTTTCTCAGGTAGTTGTTGTGCTCGTTTTTCCCCCATTTTATTTCCAGTTACTCTGCTAAATATGGAGAGCTGTGCCATGTGCTTGATGTCATGAGTGTAAAGGGGGAGACGGGTGTGCAACAGAGAGAAACCAGGTCTGCAGTGAAGTTCCAAAGTGGGAGATGTACACACAGACACAGCACAATTCCTCAGTAAGAGGCTCATGCTCCAGAAATCTGCTACCAACTGGGTCTTAGAATTATTTCATTGGTGCATGTTGGTCCTTTTTGGAAGAGGATCTTTGGCTTCACTGTCTAGCAGTGTGAATGTAATAACTACAATTTATTGTCTAACCAGAGACCTCATATCCTGGTTCTCCTAACTGAGGTAGAAAAAAACTAGCCATGCCTCACCAAACCTCAGAACTGCACATTAAAGGTTATTTCCCTGCAGCAGATGGAGAATGCTGTGCAGGCTACATGGCACAGGGAACTTCTCTTTTCTGTAGCATAGAAAAACACAGAAATTCCAACACTGCACTGTATATTGTCTCTTTCTTCCCTGTAGCCATTTGCCTGGCAGCCCAGAATTAGCCAGCTAGAGACTCAGTCCCTAAAAGCCTTTCTAAGTAAATGCTCATGGGCTGGAGGTTAATTTCTGCAGGTTTCTCCACAGAGGCCACAGCCCTGGCAGGGAGGAAGGTGGCAAAGGGGAAGAAAAGCCTTTTGTGATGAAATACTTTAAGTATGCCAAGTGCTGTCGCTTAAAATCTAAGATTCACGCTTTTGTTATAGTTTCTAACACTATTTCTAGTAAATGATAGATTATAAAAATAAATTGTGTGTGCATATTTAATCTTTTCACAATAACAATCTCTCTGCAACATAAAATACTCCTCATTCTCAGAAGGTTATGACCTCCCTGAAAATTGATCATTTCAACTAAAGTACATACAAGGTCCATCAATACCAAGTAGAATAAGATATTTAACTAGGAATTTATTATAGGCACACATACTGGTTGTTACACTCCCCATATTGATCAAAAGATGAACCTAAACAGTGGTTCATATATCACAGCCACCTTTTATAAAACTCCCACTCAAACTCATTGTTCTAAGCCTAAATATTTAGAGGGGTTTTTTTGTTTTGTTTTGGTTTCATTTGGTTTGGTTTGGTTTTTGTCTTTTTGAGACAGGGTCTCACTATGCAGTTCAGGCTGGCTTTGAGCTCACTTTCTAGCCCTGGATGGTCTCAAACTTGCAACGATCCTCCTGCCTCAGCCTCCCCAGTGCCAAGATTACAGATGTGCATCACCATGCCCGGCTTTAAGAGGCATTTCTTTAAAGCCATGGCTATAAGCTGTTCTTCAGACAAAAACATACGTGCGTGACAGATATCTAACATACAATGCTTGGTTTTATTATCCAGAGGGTTTAGGACCATCGATAAGTTTATTCTCAATTTAATGATCAATTTGCTCATCTTATATATCCAATAAATGAAACTTTTAAAGTGAATCTTTGGTAAGCATTTAAGCATTGATTAAATGCTAATTTATATTTCCTTAACCAATTTAAAATCAGTTATCAATCTAATTTACCTTATTCTTTTAAACTCTTCTAACACCATAAGGAATAGCTAAAAGGATACAAAAGTAGTCATTACAAAACCAATTACTACGTTTATGTGTAACTCTATTCCAGAATATTAGCACCCTTGGTTTGATCATATCCACACACTGCGGTGGGCTTCTGAAATGAGACCGTAATGCATATCAGCCTGGGTTCCATAGTCCATAGTAACAGGACCTGGAAGCACCGTCACCTGACTTCCCCAGGGAGCGGCCTCGCTGTCGGCAGAGGCAAAGCTTGGTTGTTACATCATTGTGACTTTGCCTGTTCTTAGTGCTCTGACCAGTCTGTCACTCTAGACCACTGCTGCTTGCCACTGTCCTAGCCCAGCAGTCCCTGCCAGCTTCTGACCAGCTGCTTCACCAGCACGGGGCCAGTGACCTGCCCTGTACTGATGCTCTTGAGGGGACCCTGGCTTTCCCTGTCTCTGCCACTTCAGGGAGATGGCACCGACCTCGACCCCACCTGCTGCTGAATGCTGCAAACCATGGCTGACCGGTCTTGCTGCTGAAGGAGTCACCCGGTGGTAGCATGACCTCAGTGCTGTGCTGTGTCATTTCACGCGCCTCTCTGGATGAACCCGGGGCCTCACAAGCGCTTTGCACACACCCTCACTTAGCTCATGCCCAGCCCAGTACCCATTCTTAGGAGAGCTTCTCTTGGACTTGTTTCGGGTACTTGAAACAACACGGCTCAATCCTACCACTCAGAATTTATGCGGAGTTTTGTTCTTTTGATCTTTTGAAAGGACTGGGACTGCTTAAGACAAATTTTCACGAGAAGAAAAAGCACAAAAGAAAGTACTGACCTATTTGATGACATGATTACAACTTGGTTTTTTAAAAACTCTCTGTGCTACTGTGGATTGAAGCCAGGGCCTTCATGCTGAGCTATATCCCTAGTCCTACTTAAATTTTGAGATAGCAGCTGGTTAAGTTGCCCAGGTTGGGCTCAAACTTGTGATCCTCCTGCCTCAGCCTCCCAGAAGTGATTGTAAGCACATACCACCAAGTTAAAAAAAAAAAAAAGTTTTTTTTCCCCTGGTCAAAAACCAAAAGCTGAAAGATGAAATGAAAAAGCAGGAGAAAGAAACTGTTTCTGTCTTCTGAGATTTGTCTTATGTATCTTCCCATCTATTCTCTCCCCTTCCCCTTCTCTGACACTATTGAACGCTCTTTTAGGAAGTCTTGCATGAGCATCGGCCTTTTCCATGTTCCTTTGATATGAAAGTCGGCATGTGTGGAGGACATTCAGATTGCACATTCGGTAGAGAATCCTGGACAGAGCTGGAGGCCGAGCTTCCGCCCTGCACGGGCTTTACCCCTGACCATGGTCCCGGACTCTTCTCTGCTTGACAAACGACCATGCTTGTCCTCAGTGCGTCCTACTGCCAGCATGGTGCTGACGTTACTCTTCTCCTAATGAACCCACGCTGTCTTTTATCACTGTTCTTACTGTATTTCTGCATAGTCCTGACCTCCATCTATGGCAGGGAAAAGGTCCCTTCATCAGTACCCATGACCCATGCCGCAGGAGGATGTGAGCCAGCGGAGGAACAAAGCCAGGTGTTTCCAGCTCTCCATAGACTGCTGCTTTGCTTCAGGCCAAGAGGTAGAGATGCAGGAAGCTTGCAGAACAGCAAGCCGAGGCAGAAAGGTTGAATGTTTTTCATTCATTTCACACTCTCACAACTGCCAGGAGGTGAGGTCCATGAGTACTTTAATGTCCATTCAAGAGATATCCCTCATAAATTATTTCTGTTTTTATTCCCCTCTGCACACACACTAATGCAGAAAATAGTTCACTCCTAGAAGCTTTAGTTTTGAAAAAATTATGATTACAAATCCCCGGACAATGATTGTTAAAATCCACATGAGAAATCCTGCATTACCCTTCATGTTGTTTACCTCACAGGCCTGCCTGGGTTTCCTGCTCAGAGAGGCCTTCGGGTGTAGTTTACAATACAGAGAAAACCGAGTAGTATCAAGGCCTCTTTCTTCATACTTGAGTCTAAATAACTTCTGTTTCCAAAAGGTAAATCTACCCTCAAAGGATGTAACTCTTATCAACAATATGCAAAAGAATGTGGAAATTATTCATTCAGTAAATATGACCAAGTTGCCAGGTGTTTTGCTACACACCAGGGAGAGGAGATGAAAAGACAATTTTAAGTCCCTGCTTTCAGACTGCTGATAATCTTGGGGAAAGACAGATGTATTCACAATTAACTACATGGTGAAAAGCAGGGGCACGTGTAGGCCTAGTGGGAGCCAGGACTATTTTGGGCAATGTTTTTAGCAAAGACACCATCCCTGGACTGTATTATCGTGACAGTCTTAAGGAATGTGTGAGCACTAAGAATCCTATCTTGGTTTCCCGATAACCACCTTTCATCTCTGTATGAAGGCTTTTGGCCTGACTTGTTTGCCAGAGTGCAAACAGACTCTGCTACCCAGTGCAATAGCCTGTCTTTGGCCCTTAGACTGTTCAGAGACAACAACCAGGCCACCCTGTGATTGTTGGTTGATTGTACATTTCTCTCACTGAACTTACCTGCTGCCATAGGACATATGTGACAGCTGTGGCTAAAATGATTAAAGAAAAGGCTTCCATGAAAGATCCCTGGAACTAGAGCAGTAGGACAGAAACAGCAAGTCCCAGACCGACACCTGAGGAGAGCGGATCTACAAGTCAGTTAAACCAGCAGCCTTGGCTCGTGTGATCATTGTGTTGGCATCAAAGCTTGCGTAGCACTATTGTGCTCCTCCAGGGGCCATCAGCACTTGGGACCGAATCATCCTGTAGGGCCAGTGCAGGATTTCTGGTCCAGTGACTCGGTCCTAAGCAACTTAAATGCAAGATTCCTTTTTTGAAGTCATGATAATTCCTATCAGGCACTGAATAATAGGAAAACATCTTTCTTTGATCCTTAAAAGCACATCAAGTATGTCACTCAAGAAAAGACTTCATCAGATATTAAGGGGAAAAAAGATACAGAGGGGCTTGGAGTGTCATTGGATAATAGTACTCTTGCCTAGCATGAGACCCTGGTTAATCTCCAGCACTGCAAAGAAAGAAAAAAAATACTTCAGAGCACAGACCTGTAAGGTTGAGAAATCTGCAGACTCATCTGTGACTTCAGTGGTGGTTAAACCCTCTTAAGAGCCAAGTTCTCTGTAACTCACAACAAGGAGCCAGCTGAGAAGTCCTCCTTCTGTTCTTAATGGAGCAAATGTGTTAACACCTTTCCGTATTTTCCCTTCATGTGGCCATTTTTAAGCTCCATGCACATTTATGACATTTACACCTTAGAAGCTCCACTGAGATATTTTTGAAGAGCCAAAAGCCCTAAACGGAGTAAGTGCTATTGAAGCAAGTTATTTAGAGTATTGAGAAACTCATATTCCTCTGTGCAGCACTGCTCCTATGTAATTACGCAATGGGCAGCTGGGAGAAATATGCAGGAGCTTTTGCAATTAACATCTCTGCTTCCATGCCAGTGGAGATAAAATTATCTTCTCCCACTTTGGAAATGCTGAGATTCACATTCACCAAAGCTTTTAACTACCGTGAAAGACATGAGTAATCAGCCATTAGTATCCTGCTGCCCATGATAAAGACAGGAACTGTTTTCAAAGACAGATCTGTTAGGTCACATCACGAGCACCGTGGAATAACTCAGATGGCTGAGGTTGTGTATCACCTAGAGACCTCCCTTGAGTCTGGTGGCTTAGACTTTCTCCCACCACGGCCGCCTCAGAGTAGCTGTGGTGGTCAAGCTCTAGGGGAGAGTGTTCCTCTGCACATGATGGCTAGATGCCTGTAATGTATCACCATGGCATTCCCGTGGTGTCACTGCTGATGAATTCTACAGTCTAAGCAATCTCAAGGTGAGATTCAGAGAACTGGCACATAAGCATGCACTCTCACCTGTCAATGAGAGGCGTGTGACAGAATTTGTGGCCATGTTTTCAAAACATCACAGGCACCTTCTTCCAAGTCTTCCACCAACCTGTCACCCTGGAATCCTGAGGGACGGCTTTCCATAAATCTTTTCCTCCTCCTCCCTCCCACCAGATAAGGGCCCGGGAACCGCACCTGCATCCCAGCACCTCTTGAGTCCACAAGGCAGGCGGGAAAGAGGAAGGCGGAAATGACATGCGTGAAAAATGCAAGTAGAGGGCGCTGTGGCAGACTGGGCAGGGCCAGCTGTTACTTCCAGCTGGCACAGGAGATTAGGCTCTGTTTTTCCAGGCTTTCCCTTTTTAGTGGGAAACTAGATTCTTTTTGTTACTAGGACTTGAATCCAGGGTGTTGCTAAAACTAAACTGTCCCAGGCTGAACTGGAACTTGCAGTCTTCATGCCTCAGACTCCCAGAGTCCTGGAATGACCAGCATGCATCACCATGCCCAACCATCAAACTGGATGTTTACATGTTGGCACGCTCTGAGGCAGCCAAAGACATCTGAACCATTTTGAGGTCTGAGTTTCTGGCTATTGTCTCTGCGCTGGCTCTGAACCCATCTTGTAAAGGCCCAGAACTCAAAGAATAAGGCAGTCTTTTTACCCCGTTCCCAGGATCCAGCCCAGGGGCATTGTACCACAGAGCTGCACCCCCAACCCTTTTTATTATTTATTTTGAGGCAAGGTCTCCATAAACTGCCAGGCTGGCCTATAACTTGTCATCCTCCTGCCTCTCAAGTAACTGAGATTACAGGAGTGTGCCACCATGCCATGCACCAGGGTGGCCATATCTACAGATCTGAAGTCTGTATTTATCCACAGAAACCTTTGTGCTGGTGTCTGGAATGCCCCTCCTCCTTTAGTTGCTGCATACTTTAATATTTGCAAAGTACATATCTGAGAATCCTGGTTCTCAGGGAGTGGAAGGCACCCTTTGTTCACCTCTACCTGAAGGACTGCATTGAAGTGCATTAATCATGTGTGTGATCTCTCAGCTCAGTTGGCTAAGGAGCAGACTTGCAACAATTAGCTGCACAAAACTGAAGAAAGGCTTTAATTTTGAATCTAAGGTTGGCTTGCGTTTTGCATTCTCAACACTTCTATGTGTTACAATTCTCACTTGTCGTAAGAGTGGCAACTTCTCTGTAAAAGGGTGAGGATAACAAAGTTTATGCACATCCCTTAGCTTGATATCTGGGACCTTCCTATTACTAATTATCACTGTAAGGGCAAAATAAAAACCATAGAAAAAATAGACATTATGAATAGTAGCCAAGACAACTTTTTTTTTAATCTTTTAAGGTTTATTTTCTTTTCTGTCCTTAAATAAATCAGTGAGTTTATAAGCAGTCCCTTCCCTCTAAGAAGAAATGTCCTAGTGACATCAAACAGAGTGAAACACACTGAATGGTCTTCATTTTGATTTTGGAAACCTGAGTCTTCCTGAAAATGTTCCTGTCAGTGTGCACACCCCTCCCATTTCATTCATTCTCACCTCTGGATGAATCCAGGAGAGAGAAGTGGATACAGTCCCCATTTTAACTACAGTACTTGATTTTAAAGGTGACACTATCCTCAGGAACATGGCTGGTGCCCTGTAGAATTAAAATCAGTTATTTTTCTCTGTGGAGGTAAAATTCATGATTTCTCAATATCATATAGAGCACTAACTGCAAAATGCACTGTAAAATCTAAACTTAGGGAGCTACTAGTTGAAATCTCGTTGTGCCTCTTTTACCCTAATTTGAGTTTTTGGGGGTTTTTTGTTTGGTTGGTTGGTTGGTTGGTTTTTTCTGCACCTGGGATGGAACTCACTACCTCACGTTTACCAGGTTGGGCCCTTAGCCAACTAAGCTAAACCCCAGAGCACTTTTACTCTAATTTGAAAGAAAAAAAAAAAAAGAAACAGGAAATGTTCCCAGAGAGCCTGCTAGGGAACCTGTCAGTCCAGCGTGGCGAGCCGGGAGCTGCAGAGAGGCAGGTGCTCTTTGATGCCTGTGTACTGGGTCATAGTGCTCTTATGGAACCCGGGAGCTCAGGACTGGAAGGGATGCTGATGGTCACAAGGACTCTCCGTGGACCACTCTTTGCCCTGGCCTCAGAGCAAGGTCCCCTCTCTATAGCTTCCGGTTTCACCTCCCATGCCTGCTTACTTCTCAGCAGACACTACCTCCAGGAGTCTGCGGTTACCTCTAGAACAGCTTTCTTGCATATGTTTTTAAACACAAGCCTTATACACAGCAAAATTGACCATAAAAGTGATTTGCACATAATAGACATTCAGTAAGCAGTGAAGTTCTCAATGGAAAAAAGCCCAATGTATGAAGTGATGTGTTTTTGCCAGTCTTGTGCTCATGAACCTTTCTGTTCAGTAGCATAATTTAGTTGAGTTTCAGATGCATTAATGGAGGGCAGCATTCGTTGTAAAGACCAAGATTGTGACTTTACACTTTATGTTTAACTCTTAAAAGCACGGCATCTCTACTACAGCTATTTGTTCTTAATCGACAACTGATTCAGTCCACATGGCTTCAATCCACATCTTGGGGACATCCCTGAATAACCTGTTGTACACAAGTTAAAACCTAGGGGTCATTCAAGGGTACCTGAGAAAAACTTGGCAACAGAAGGTTTTAGTGCCTTGGGCAGTGCCCAGAAGATATATCACAGACCGTATGCATGCCAATGTTGAGATATCAGATTGACACGTCAGTGCTAACAAACGTGCAGAAGCACAAAGCACAGGAAATTTCATTACATCTCTGGCAAATTCGCATTGAAAGAAAGAAGGACAGATGGTTGAAAACAGCCATAAAATATTCTATTACATGTCTGCAGGAATCATTAGACGACAGCTAAAGAGAGGTTATTAATGAATCAGATTCGCTGGGGGAGTTGTGTTTCTGTAATGCCCATTAGAGCAATGATACTTCTGGTATTTTTAATGTAATCAGAGCCAAAGACAAACATGTCTTTCTGCATAATTAGAAAATGGATTTATTGACAGTGAGGAAACTGCTACTCAGCTTGATTCCAGATTGTTTGTGGAACTTACCGTTTTTATCACCCTCCCCCAAAGAGTAAAGCATAACCGGGTGCTAGAGCACTGACAGGATGTTGCATCGCTCATAGTGTTCATAGATTTGGGGGAGATGGTGAAGGGGTGCAATTATGAAAATCATCAAAAGCTCAGTTTTACACAGCTATGAATAACTAACCAGTTACAAACTATGCAGGAGTAATTTTAGTCTCCCAAGTGCTTTAACTTGTCTCTTTAGAATTAATGCAGAGACCAGGATTTTGACCATGAGCCTAAGGATGATTTACTGTGCATAGTATGAAGCAAGGTCCTGCCCATCATGGTAGCAATGAATTTTACAAAAGAGAGGGAGTTGGTTCACACAGCAGCCAGACAAGAGGTGGGAACCCAGGCCTCAACGCTGCCTTCCTGAGGGGAGGACTTGGGTATCTGTGGGTGAAGAGGCAGAAGATGGCCCGTCTGCACCTGTGTGACCCGACTTCGTGACTCTTCACAGGGCATGTGTTTGGGTCATCAGCCTGACATGAAGGTGGAGTTTTTGGCTGCCTAATGTCAAAAAGGTCACCTATCAGGGCCAGGGGTTTAGCTTAGCAGTGTAAGCCTGCCCTGGCAAGCGCAAGGTCCTGAGTTCGATCCCCGGTACCAAAAAGAAAAAAAAGGTCACCTATCAGATAGCCTCACAGACCCAAGGGAAGGGCCACTGGTTTCATCCAGTTTGAGCTAGTCAAGGCTGCCTCCAAATTCCTGAAAACTGCAGAGCCCACTCATCAGAGGCATCACCTGTAGCAAAGTTAGCAGGGTCTGTTACTTTGTGACTTAGCCCAGCAGCTTCTAAAATCAGCAAGGAAGCAAGTGAATCCAGCAGACTTAGGCTTTGCCGCAGTTTCTTGTTTAGTGCGTGTACAGCACAGCGTCCGTAGGATGCTGGAGAGCCTGCGGGCCAGCACAGTGGTCCTCAATGTGCAAATGGAGCCTTCAGCCCTACGGGTCCAGGAGGTTAGAATCCCCAGCCACTGGGTCCTTGGGAAGAGTGACTTTGCCTGAGATTTCTCACATTGTAAAACGGGGTAGGAGCGGGGCCATGTAGGGGCTGTAGCATTGAAGCAGAAGGGAGGGAGGTGTTCATGGAATGGTGCCCATCCTTCTTGGTCAGTCCATCCCTGAAAGGTGTTCAGATGGACCCACAAATCCCCTTTCCTATGCTCACTTTCTCCGGGCTTTCTAGGAATTGCTGCTGCTGTTGAGGTAACATTGTGAGTCCTGTCTCTGCTGGCTTGCCCAGCATTTTGGAGCTCCTAGGGTGCTCCTTGTCACCTTTCAGATCAGCACTGTCACCCATGAATCCCCAGGGCACCTTTTGGGTATGAGTAAGGTTCACAGACACAAATGAGGATACTGATGTTATATGGACGCCACACTTCTGTGGCCAGAAAGGCTTCCCCTAAGGGATGTGACCAGAGTACTATGCAGAGACAGCAGGCCCGTCCTTGGCCCTGTGTGGCCAGCGTGGGTGTCATTGTTAGGTTTATGGTTTGTGTTCCCCAGAGGGTGATTTACAGAGATCTGTTCTAGAAGCTGATGAGCTCTGAGTAGGTTTCTCCTCATTCATCATTCTTCCTTCATCCTTTCAACCTAAAAATAATAATAAAAAACCAATTTTAAAATGCTGCATAAATCTGCCATGCTTGCTGTGTGCACCCACAATGACAGTCACATCAAAGCCTCAGGGCCACACATTGTGCTCCATGGGTTCCCACCACAGAGAGATGCTTTGTTACCACTCCAGACCCTTAAAACGTTTATATGGTCGGTTAACAGGCATCCACGAAACAATAACAACTGCTTATTGATTCTGATCAAGACTGTGGGAAGCTTAAAACTGATTTATTTCTGATTATAAAAATATCTCCTGGCTCTCCTTAGCCTTTAGTGCTCCTCCCTCCCACCTCACCAATCATTCATGTTTTGTTTGACACCAGTGTGTCTTTCTCGCGCAAGAGGGATAAACCGGGAACTGGAGTAGGTCTTTGGAATACGAAATGCAGAACTGCTTCAGTGATTCATGCTCAAAAGCATAGGAATGGCAGGGATGGAGGATACTCACGAAACAGTGTCTTAGTGTTTTGCATGACAGGAAAGGGAATTTAGGGAAGGAGTTAGGTGTGTAATAGTGAGGGATAGCAAGGGCTTTTCTTGGTATTGGAAGGGCTGGTTTAAGGGACTGTTGCCATTTTTATTACACAGATAATCCACACTTTTATAATATTTGAGGGCAAGAAAAATTATTCCTAATCTTTCTGTCATGAAATAATATTATTTTTACCCTTTTCTTTCCAGCATGCTGCTTCTGCACGTAGATACATATGAATGTATATTTTTCATTAGTTGGAGCTCTACTAATTATTCATCACTTACCTTTCTGAGTTCCTAATTTAGAATTAGCATTTCCAAGTAGGTAAAGAGGATATGCCTGCACCATCATTTTTAAGTGAACATGGAGACCGCTAAGCACACTGACCCGCTTTGGTATAGCCAGTTTCCTACTGCTGGACCCGGATTTAAGTCACTTCCAGCTTTTCCTACTGTAGGATATGCCATGATGCACATCTTTGTGAGGCATGTATCTTTGTCACTTGTCTGGCTGTTTGTTTAGGATAGACTTCTGGAAACATAATTGACGGTTCAAAATTTATACCCAGCTATGGATGCCCAATTTGAAAAAAAAAATATGTTTGATTTTAGCATTCTACTTCTTTGTTCCTGTGGTATGATACTGGATGAAATCCTGTATAAAAGGGAAAATGTTTAAAAGGGAAAATCCAGAAAAGTCATTTTTAACCTAATTACACTTTGATCACAGACCTTTTGAAGTCATGACTAAGCAATAGATCACTAACTGCTGAACCTAATACGTGGACTCCAGTGAAGCCTTTAGCTACAGGGTCTTCTTAACTAGTGGTTTTTGGTTTTGGTTACTGTTAACCTTCATACCAATTAAAAATGAAATTATTCATTGTAAAAATGGAACCAAATCATTCTGTAAAGAGATAAAAGGCCTGTACTACTCTAAGCTTAAAATCCAGAGTGAGGATCATGGTACAGTTCAGTGACACAGTATATGCTCAGCATCTGTGAGGGCCTGATTCCTCCCGCAGCATCAGAAAGAGAAAAGTGTGTTTTTGCGCGTGTGTGCACACTGTACAAGGGAAACAGTAAAGATTAAGCAAAAGAGAGCCAAAGCATGTTGTTTCTTTCCCCCCATCTCTAAATTCTCACCTTGAAGTTTTCAAGAATACAGAAGAAGGGAAAAAACAGTATAACAATAAAAACCCTTATTCACCTCCCTGTGATTCTCGGGTTGATTCCTGTGTCCCACATCTGCCAACTCTCGTTTCTTGCTCTCCTCCTTCCTCTGTCTCTGTCACCCCCTTGGCATATTTTCTCCTGAACCACTGGAAAGTAAGCTGTACACGAATGACACTTCCACAAATTCCTCGACACATCTCCTAAAACCAAGCATGTTTACGTAATTGCAGTACCAACATCAAAACCAGAACATCACTGGCATGATCCCGTGCATTGCTGTAAAATCCAGTCCTGTCCAGATTTCTCTGTGCTCCCCAACAGGATCCAGTAAAGGATCCATCTGTTGACCATCTTGGCTGCCATGTTCCTTTTGTCTCAAATGATAGTACAAATGTTAAAGAAAAGCAGGCAAGAATGTATGGCACAACTTTTTAAAACAACTAGCAAGCATTCTCTGAGCTCTGTACTACTTAGATCACGATGTGATCAGGTTAGCTAACTTCTGTGATGTCTTAAAGGAAACCTCTATGTAACATGGCTTTAAAAAGTTCTTTCATAAATGCCTTTCAGCACTACCACACATCTCTGTGTAGCAATGGTTACTGTGATGTATTCCTTTTTTTTTAGTTCATTATCGAAATTTAATGTCTACATAAAGTATTCCTCAGATAACACTTTCACAGCCTTTCCTATTGTTTTGGATGAGAATCTATTTTCTTTCAGTGTTGAAGTTTTTGTTATTTTTATTGCAAGTTGACTCGTAATTTTATTATAATTGTATAATTGTAGTTTAAAAAAAAACCACAGCGCACTGCTTTTGCTGCACAATTTAAGCTTTTCCCATAATTCTTTGTTCGTATTTTTATTCAGAAGATTGTAGAAACATGAAGCTCCACCACAATAGCATAGTTCCTAGAAAGAGACAAAAAGGAAATCAGCTATCATTTGTGACAAAAGTTTATTGGGAAACTAGGTTGTGTCATATCTAGAAATGAATCTCCTAGAATACTGTAGTTGCATTCACTGATTATTTTTACGTAAAGAGCTACAGAAAAACAAATCTGGACAAAGGATTCTACTGTAACTTATCTGCAGAAACTGAAAGAACCCTTACAGATGTTCTGCCTTTTTCATCATACTACATTTCTCTGAGAAATGAAGAGAGGTACACACTTGTGTCCATTGTAAAGTTACTGTTAAATCACTGGAATAGGAATAAGCCAGGTATGGTGGCACTGGGGAGGCAGGAGGGTCACCGTGCGTTTGAGGTCTGCTTGAGCTACATAGGGAGTTCAAGGTCAGCCTGAACTGCATAGCAAGACCCTGTTTTCTTAAAACACTGAAAAGTAAAAAAAAAAAATAATGTGTGATAATTTGAGAAATTAAGACAGACTCATTGAGTGCTCATAACCTTTCTCCATTTTTCTCTTAAGTAAAAAAAGAAATTTTTCTAATTAAATGCTTATGTAGAATGTAGCATGCTACAGTAAAAATGTAACTCTCAGAAGTACTTGGCTGAAATTTTTAAGATTGATTTCCAGTGTCCTGTTTAGGAACAAGTGACCTTTTTTAAAGAATTCTCTTTAGATAATTGGTTGTACAAATGCTCTAGAGAAAGGTAGAGCCAAGAAGGGGGAATCCTTCAAAAGTAAATGTTTTAAAATGAAAAACCAACTTATGTCTTCCTTTAGACTTCTTCTCATTAAAATATACACACAGACCAAAACTGCACAGCAGCACCGAGCACAGCACCCTGAGAAACAACCTTGCATTTCCCTGCAGCCACTGTCCTCTAAGCCTGAGCTCTGGCCACTGACCTAACCCAGGCTGGCTTTCCTGCTTTTGTTCTTTCTGCGAATGTGATCCTATAGTCCCTGCTCTTTCACATGCTGTGTTAGTGTAACCTGGCTCCTCCTGCTCAGGAGTTAGCGATTCCTTCGTCTGTACACGTGAAGGTGTGGTTGGTTCTTCCTCAGAGCCGTGTCCTTGTTCAGGGTGAGCATGACACCTGCTGGACTCACCCTGTCTAATCACAATCTGCATTTGCATCATTGTTAGTTGGGGGTGGTTTCCATGGATCCCAATGTGAAATACCATGTACCCGTCTTTTTAGAGAACCGTCATGGCCAGAACGGATTGCTGGGCCACTGGTTTTACATATGTTCAGCTCTGGAATATACTGCCAAGCAGTTTTCCGAAGTGTATGCACCAGTTTGCATTCCTGGCAGCAAAGCGTAGTAGTTTTTCCATATCCTTTCTGTTGTGAAGATGAGCACCTCTTCATACGGTTGTAGATGGAGGGATGCCCCCTTTTGATAGATTGGCATACTCAATGATGTGAAGTTGTCAGTGCTCCCCCAAGTTAATGTACAGGTTTACTGCAATCCCTGTCAAATTTCTAACAAATCTTCTTCTGCAGAATCTGAGGTACTCACTGAAAAGTTCACATGATAAAGCAGGAGGCCATGGAGACAAGCCATTCTTAAAGAGGTGAACTGGAGTAAATCCAATACCAGATATTGAAACTGCACAGAAGCCCTGGTGATGCAGGGTTCAGCACACTGCACAGTGGAACAGAACAGAGCCGGAGAGGAAGGCACTTGCCCGCAAATCCCCTACCAGCAACAGGGCGTGCAGTGACAGAGGCATGATCTTTCCGGGCCAAGTTCAGCCAGTTGGATGATGATTTGGAGTGGAAGTCTCTTGACTCCTCATACTGCACATGGAATCATTTGTGCAGTAAGTGGGAAAGACAAAGTAGTCAGGTCTTAGAGGAAAGCAAACAATGTCTTCATTTCCAGGGTGCAGGCGAGGGTTCTCAATAGCACAGAAAACAGGAAAATTTTAGAAGTCAAACATAAATTTAAAATTAAAATTTTGGTGTCACAAGCACTGTTTTCAAGAAAAGGATAAAATAGAAGAAAATGTATGAAAAAAAGATTCATATTTACAGTATCTAAAGAACCATACATTTTTTTAAAAGATTGAAAGCCACCTTTTAAAAATAGGTAAAGTTTTGGAAAATAAAAATGGGTAAAAGATGCAACCACTCACCTCACAAAGAAGATATTCCAAAGATGTATAAGGATTCATTTTTTTCCTTTACTTGTAGTAAAAGAGTATACATGTAATTGAAAGTTTCAACTACCGAGTTTCTAATGTCTGTGAAGCATCAGTATTATGTACAGTTCCATTAAAATACAGTGTCCTTTAAACATTGCCGTTTTAGGTTCAGGATGTTTTGATGCCATAGACAAATAAACATTCAGAATCTAAAGGATGCAACAGCGGGACACACCAGATGGTTCCACAGATACTTATAACCCTAAAAAAATTTGCCGTCGTTCCATTATTGTGAAATGTGAGCAAACAGATCTTCCCCGCCACCTGTACTCCTTCCTTCCTCCTCCATTCCTGCCCTCCCCCTCTCTGCTGAGCTACAGCTGTCTTGTCCTGACCCCCCGCCACAGCAGACTCACTAGTACAGGTCACCAGTGTCATCCTTAGGGGCATCATGAAGGGGTGTGTAAGTGGCAGGTAGGCCGAGTAAGGAAGCCTGTCCTGTGATCCCTGCTGATCAGCTGGAACTCCAGGAGAGTTTCAGAAATCCCTCTGGGCCCTGGTGAGCCAGGGAGCTCTGGTGTGTGGGTGGATACTGGCATTGCCCTGCAGGGCTACCCTGTTCAGCTGGCTACGAAGATTTGTTTACATAGCGGAAGAGGAGGAGTCCTTGTTCTGTGAACAAGAGGTTGCAAGAGTTGCAAGAGGTTAATAATGTGTATTGTTAACACAGCTGTTCCTGGAATTCCGTCTTTCTAACCTCAGTCATTTGCCCTACCACATTGTGGAGCATCTTTATCCCTGTACATAATAATCACTCCCAGGCTTCACCTCCCTGCAGATACCAAATCTGTGGATGTTCAAGTCCTGAGTATGCAGTGGCTTAGTGTTTGCACAGAACGTATCTGTTCACATCCTCATGTAGACTTCACATCTCTAGATTACTCCTAAGCTGATCCCATGCAAACACTACGTGAATTGTTGTTACATGATATTGTTTAGGGAATGATGCCAAGAGAAAGTCTAGATATGTTCAATGCAGACATGATTTTTTATAGAAATTTCTGTTATAGTTGGTTGATACAGAAGGTTGTCAGCTGTCCCTGGGCCCACTGGGAGTGGGGAGTGGGGAGAAGAGGAGACAGAGGCCAGGGAAGTAAACAGTGTCATTGGGGAGCTAGTCCCAGTGCCCCCTGGAGCTAGCCCCAAGCAGGTACTTTTCCATGTCTCACCTTGTTCCCAGCCAAACTGATGGAGTCAGATGGGCTATACACAGGGGATTTGAGGACAGGTGTCCCAGACTGTGAGCATCCAATGGGAAAAAGCAAATAATACGCAAAAAGGCACATCTGACAAGAAGGACCACTTACTATTATAAGTTGCAAAACAGCAGTCACTAAGCTAAAAGACTCTAGAGAAACCCGGTATCACTTCAGATGAGTGATCTACAAAAAAAAAATTTTTTTTTCAAGCTGGGCATGGTAGCACATGCCTGTAATGTAGCACTCAGGAGGCTGAGGCAGGAAGAGGATCACCTTGAGTTCAAGGTCAGCCTCAACTACATAGTTCAAGGCCAACCTGAACTTCACAGTGAGACCATGTCTCAAAAAAATCCACCATAAGCTGAAGTTTAAAAGAGAGAGGGGAGTTCAGGAAGAAAAGAAAGGGAAACGTTCCAGGGGAAGCCGGTAGCTTCAAGTGAGCAAGACGTAGACCAGGAGAAATGAGGGTAATAAAGTCATTTGATTGGCACCATGGCAGAAAGTTATACAGGCACCTTTTAAAGTCAAAAGAGGTCCTGTACTGAGGAGAAATCCCAGAAATTTTCCTGGCAGAAGTGTGATTTGAAATAGCTGCTAAGCACAGGGACTAGAAGAAAACCCTTGAACTGAATATTGAGATGGGAAGACTGAAAACCCAAAGTGTGTTTCCATGGAGGAGGCTAAGGACAGAGCGTCTCCGATGGGTCGGGTCGCGTTTCCGGTAGTTCCCATCCTGGCAGAGCGCCTGAAGCATCTCCAT
The DNA here is from genome assembly GCA_004027455.1 of Hydrochoerus hydrochaeris. Lineage (NCBI taxonomy): Eukaryota > Metazoa > Chordata > Mammalia > Rodentia > Hydrochaeridae > Hydrochoerus > Hydrochoerus hydrochaeris. Next base: position 22,072 of record PVLA01006612.1, on the reverse strand, counting down.
CCAAGTACTGTGCACACCGAGGTCACAGTGGCCTCTTTGTTGGAAATGCAGTGACTAATTATAATGAAGTTGTTAACTGTGGTCCCTCCTTTTGCTGAGATAATCTTTTTTAGCTTTAGATGTTGTGTTGACCAGTGTCCCCGGAAAACCACCCTGCCTGGTTTTTGAAACACTTCATTCCTGGTGCCCTCACCATCTCCCCCTCTGTGGGCCCCTTTGTTCAGGCCTCCCTTTGTCCTAGGTTTACCCCAACCCAGCCCTTCCCCTCCCGTTCCTCTGTACCACCTTCTTCAGAGACCAGGCAAATAATTCAAATAGGGGCTGCAGGCCAGACTTCATGTCAAACAACCTGGAAGCCAGCAACTGCTGTCAGTGCGGCTCATGCTAGCTGGGCCCTGGCCCGGACACAGCTCAGGGCAGTCACTCTCTGTTGAACCCTGCTAAGATTTCCCCATGCTGTGGAATCTCTACTCCACGCTTCCCAGTGTGACCCAGCTGAGGTCCATGTTCTGAAGCCGCCTACACCGTGGAGATGCCAGTGACTTCTCTGCACCCACCTTACAGTAAGACCAGTTTTTTTTTTTTTTTTTTTGTAAAATACTGATGGGCCTGTTGTCTTTAGAAGTCTTCATTTCTTCTGGGTTTGTCCCTCTCTTGCTGTAGCAAAGACCATGGCGATCCCTACATAGACCTCTTAAGGCATGAGTCTGAGACCTGCAGGCCAGAGGGGCAAACCTGCCTGGCAGCCAGCTTATGTCACTCTCCAGCCAGCGCTTTGAAAAAAAAGGGCATGGTTCTTAAGGCTAGTGGCCCCTGACCTGGCTCGGGGCTCAGTGCATCTTTCATTGCTGTGAGGACTCAGCCAAGGACTTTTGCTCATATTTGCTAATGCCTCTTGGGGAAAACACGGATTACTCTTCAGCTGTACACACATGTCCATGAGGACACACATACATAACTCCATCTGTGTGTGCACACATACACAGGCATACATAAACATACACGTGTGAATACCTTTTAGGGCTAGAAGCGATTCTGTCATGTCGTTTGGCTTCATTTTCCTGGTCCCGTTCTGTCCCAGCAACAGAGTGGGTCCTGCTTGCTCTGTGATGGTCAGTGCCATCACTGCTCTCAAAGTCCTGTGCCCGGGTGGCAGCCACAGCACACCCAGTGCCCAGCAGTGGCCACAGCTGGCCGGCCAGGGTGCTTCTTGCCTCCAGGCTTCATTTAAATCCAGCTCATGTCACTGCTGTGGCTCAGACACTGCTAAAATTGAGAGATACATTCAATTTTAAGCAAGAACAAACGAAATCTGTCTTCTGAAGAAACGCAGGAACAGCCTCCTGTGGCATTTCTTTAAATGGACTAATATGTTGATCTAGGAGAAATTGGGAGCCATCTTTCATGTTTTCATTATTAAACCAGGTGAAATGAAAACCAAATCTCACCTCTAAGTGCCGCCTCTGGGAATTTGCTGTGTTGTTTCTATTTTAAAGTAACTTACAGGAATTCGTCTGTGGTAACAGTGTTCTGTCGAAAATATAAAATTTCAGTTTTCTTTTTAGCTTCAGACACCATTTAAGTTGCTTCCTTTTTTGCAAAGCTCATGCAAAAGCCATTTAATAATGTTAACTGGCTGTGAATATCTAATTTTCTGAGAAGTCGCTGCTGTGGATCTACCTTCGCAAATTAAAGAAACTGCAGTCTGAAGCTGGCAATTAGGAACCAATTATCAGAATCTGTAGCAGCCACCTAGGTGCTCATTCATGGAAATACTTATTTTGAGTGATCAGTAATAAGACAAAATTTAGGCCTTAAATGGTCATTGTTGCTGTACCAGGCCATTCTTGATACTATAGGACACTGTTCACTCAATATCTGTTTATAAATGAGCAAAAATCCCTGTGATTTAAAAAAAAAAAAAGAGAGAACAATGCTTTTTTTTTTTTTTTTCCGTCTTTTTCAATCCTGGTTTTTCGCTTTGTCTTTGGGAAGAGTCACCAACTCTGACCAGTTGCTCATTACTGTTCCTGAATGTAAAGGGTGGGCGTTCCTCATTACTGTTCCTGAATGTAAAGGGGGGCATTCTGGGAGGTGGGCTTAACCTTGCTTTCCTGGAAGAGGGCGTGTGTTTATTCTTTTGTCTTTCAAAAAGAATCAGGCTGAGGCCAGAGCTTAGGGGGAGCTCTCCTGAGGTGTGCTGCAGTGTGAAAGCCCTGTAGGTTTGGGTGCAGGGGTTTCTCCGGACCCCTTGTGTGAGGTCAAGGCAGGGAATAGGAGCTTCAAGTTGCATAACAATCTGGAATACAGTTTATTCTTTGACTAGGTATCCAAATCTGCTTTTTGCCTGACACATCATAATTTGCATATTTGTAGGTTAGGACTGTGTTTAGACAACTAGAGCCTACAGCCCTTTAGCAGAGAGGCTTACGTGACCCACGCAGATTGAAGTCCCTCAAGACATAGCAGCTACTGCCAGCCCCCATGCATGCCTTTCCATCCACTGCTCCTCCATCTTGCTTTCTGTCCCTTGCTTATTCTTCCTTCCACCAGTGCACTGGCCCCCGTTTGGTTTCAAATGACAGCTTCAGGGCAGTGTGCTCGCACACAGACTGAGCCACCTCCATCTGCCCACTGCAGAAACCTGCACTGCTAGCAAATGCTGTGGTCCCAGTGCCCCTTGCAGGGACAGGGCCCTCCCTCCCTGAGGCTCAGGCCTCATAGGAGAGTGGCCACTCCTCTCCTTCTGCAAGGGGAGCCTCCACCCCGGAAAGCTGCCTCCCATCTTGAGGACAGGCTGGGTTTGGGCGGAGTCGCCTTCTCCAGAGCTCACAGCAAAATTCTGCAGTCTTGGATGCAATGAGGCATTCTTTCGTTACCTTTGCCTCCTGCTGTGGCCACCGCTGTAGAAGATGGAGAATACCCAAAGGGTTCCAGTGAAATCACCAAGCGAATAAATCTGCATGGTTACTTGGGAGAGCTGCGTGTGAAATGAGGATAGCAAGAGTGTCCAGCCTGCCCCCAAACACTTCTCAAGGCTTCTCCCTCTCCCTCTCCCTCTCCCTTTCCCTCTGCCTTTTATCTTACTCATGGAAATCAGCTGATGTGTTTACAGCAATCAGATTGCGGATGACACTTTAGAACACACATGCAATTTTGAGAGCTATAAAACACCAATTAAGCATTTGTGTTGTTTAGTCCACTGAACCTTCCCAAGTGTGCTCCCATTCATTATGTCAACCTTCAAAGTAGCTGGGAAAGGTGGTTATTACCTTTTGTTGCTGAGAAAACAGGTCAGCATTGTGCAACAAAGTAACAGCCGAACCACAGAACCGTTTTCTAATAGGTTCCCTGGCACCCTGATACAAAAGTGTATGCTCATTACAAGATACTTGCACGTTTTGCATGACTATGTGTGCACACACACATACAAATGAGTTGTTTTAAAGAATGACAGAACTTGCAAGCATTAGTAATTTCTATTCTGTGCATCTGATCATGGTAACAGAGTAATTATTAGCCTAGTAAAAATGGAGGCTGAACACCTGTCGTATGTTTATGTGCAGCATGTCTTAGTAATCAGGCCAGGGAGTGGCAGGGTAGGGAATCCTGTGCAGAAATGGAGCCAGATTTCAACCTTCTTCCTTCCGTCCACACATTCTACATGATCCTGTTTGAACTGTATTATTTATAAAATGTTATAGACCTGGCCTGAAGAAACCTGAATTCTCATGTCTCTCACACACGTGGTATAATCTTACCTAAGCTACTGTACCTTTGTGAAATTTGCCCCTTTTTTTAACCCATAAAATGAGACAAGTTTTGTTTTGTGCTTCTTCATCCTTCACGATCTAAGGTCCTACTTGTTATTTTCCCGCTAGCCTGGTTGCCCCTCTGTGACCTCCTTCCTCCCCTGCTGAGGGGTGCTGGGGGCTGGCGGAGGGCTTGTCAGTGATATATGAAAGACCAAACATATATAGCCCCAATTCGCAGGTTTGCATGGAATTCCTTCTGCTGTTTAATTCCACTAAATTACATTTCTATGTTAACGTAATAGGCTAATATTTTATGAACTTGGGAGATTGAACATAAGGAATGAAATCAATATTTCTGATAATTACTTGATGGGGGTGGGGAGGATTGGTAGAAAGTCATTTAAAACTTCCAGACTGATATTGATTAAAATTAGTGGCTTGAAGATTTAGAATATCTAATTTGCAAGAGGTTTTTTTTCTCCTCTTGATTTATTCTATAGCTTAGATAACAATTGTTGCGCCAGCATTTATGATAACATCCAACAGATATTTTTCTTTACTGGATTTAGGCAGGAACTAGTAATTTAAAATCAAAGGATTCTGGGTATCCCTAGGTAGTCTCCTCAGCTTTTATTGCTACAATTTAGCATTTTTATCTGAAATAGTCTGCTGCAAAGGGACAAGCTCTGTGTTGTGGAGTTATTTGAACCTTCTTTTGTATCTTTCTGAATATAGGCCTGCAGGGAGGAAGCTCACCAGGTGTGTGGCTATGGAAGGCACAGTGGGACCTTAGCCCCTTCCTTTGCTGCCTCAGGCTCAAGGGGACAGGGCTCAGTGACCATGAGCCGAAACTTACCGTGAGCCAAAAGAAATTCTTGGTGCTGTCAGTCAATTTCCATGGATGTTTGTCACAGTGGTGAAAAGCTGACACCACCTAGAAAATGAATTGGGTTGGTGCTTTCTCTCTGACTGCCTTTTCAGCTTTCATACTTAGTGGATCTAGAGGTTCCTATTGGGACTGATATGATGACCACCCTTTCATTTACTCATTACACCTGTGTGTGTCACCTCCTACATCCCAAAGAATGTGCTGGGTCCCATGCAAGGTGCAGGCAGTTTCCCTGAATCCCACAAAGATCCTGCCCTCCTGGAGGCTGCCATCCAGCCAGAGAGATAAAATAGGGCACAAGTCATTCTAAGAAAGTGGGAGGTGAAAAATACCAGCTGAGCAGGACGCAGAAAAAATAAACCTGTGTGCCTGAGGAACACTGCCCAGCCACTTTATGCTCATAGAATTTAGCCTGTAACCCTCTCAGAGGGCCATTCCTGTCCCAGGGTATAGACGAGGAGCCAGACTTCAGAGAATCATCTTTATGATTCTCTGACAGTCTCGTCAGTGAGCTGTGAGTTGAGCCAGGATTTGGAAACAATCCTTTTAGATTTTAAAATCTTTGCTTTTTCTTCTAGATCCTAGTAAAACGTATAGGGAATTTATGACAAGTGTTAATAATGCATCATTTGGGCAAGAAGCACACTGTTAATAAAACGGCCAGTTGTACAAGGACCCAAAACTGAGTGGAAGATGCATGGGCTGAGGAAGGTATTCCCAGGGGGGCATCGCACAGAGGTGGCAATGGGCAGACCAGAACCAGGGTTCGTGCTCTCTGCCCTGAGCACCACCTGGACAGCCGTGGTGGAAAGGGGTGGGCTCTGTGCAGAGTGCAGGGCCCCTGGAGATTTGGGGTAAGGGGTTGTGTAAGCAGAGGGCATAGCTAGCATGCCTCAAGAGCACTGGCATGGCAGGAATTGACTGAGGGGGCTGACAGGGTCATATTTAAGATAGAAAGTCACAAGGGAGTGACATGGAGAATAAAGGTACATTGTTCCCATAAAGGTGTTGTCATTTTTTTAAAAACCCAAACCCAAGCTCAAGAACTGAATTGAGACATGCTAGTAAGACTTCAGCCTTAGCAAATCCAAGATGTGAAAGGTGGCTTCGGTGTAAGTCTGCAACTCAGAGAAGTGCAGGGCCCTGAGCATGCAGGGGTCGTGGCTGGGAGGGAGCCCTGAGGCTGGGAGCTGAGATGACTCCACCAGTTCCCAGAGCACATGCTGGTGGCTCTGTGCTTTGTAACATGGCCAAAGGAAAGACTGCAAGGAAGGACAGTTGTGCCAGCAGCTAACAATTAGTGAGTACCTCAAGCAGACCAGCCCTTGGCTCCAGTTCTGACCTGCCTCAGACCACCTCACCTCCACTCTACTTCTGAAGACACAGGCACTGTGTTAAATAACTTACAATTGTCACACAATGAAGAAATGGCAAAGCTGGGCTGGGGATTTAGCTCAGCAGCATAAGGGCCTGCCTAGCAAGCACAAGGTCGAGAGTTCAATCTGCAGTACCCACCCACTCCCCCAAAAAAAGGCCAGGGATGTAGTTCAGTGGCACAGTGTCGGTCTAACAGCTATGAGGTCCTGAGTTCAATTCCCAGTACCAAAAATAAAAAATGGCAAAGCTGCGTCTTGAACCCCAGTCTTAAGGCCTTCTGGTCTCCAGGCCTGGTGACACACAGAAGGAAATGAGATCCCAACACTACAGGACAATCAGACTCTAAAAGAAGAAAAAACTGCAGAGAGAACAAAGATCAGTTTGTCTATTAGTTTGCCATTGAAAACTCTGAGAGTAAAGACTGAGAATGGAATTCCCTTGAGCGACGCCTGCCTTGTTCACCATGGTCAGTAATCACCTGCCTTCTAGCAAGCTTCCGCGTGGAGCTTTCATGGGACAGAGGGACTGTGGTGCGGTGCTGCCTCTTCCTGCCCCTGCTCCTCTTTTTCAAAACCGGTGAACATCTGAACATCAAGGAGGAGCTGGGATGCCAGGAGCCTGCTTCTCAACTCTGCTGCTTCGGTGCATAAAGATTTCATGTTTAATGATGCCCTTTTCCACATTTTCTCTAGACTCCCTTGACATTATTTTTAGGGATGGATGTTTCACTTGCAAGAAATCATTCATGCAGGATATTCACACAGTGACAAACCTACTCCTGTCATGAGCTAGTGAGATCACGTATCCTTGGAATGGCTTCTGCCTGTTTTGTGTTCGCATGCGTGTGTATGTGTGTGTGTGTACTTATGTGATTTTTGAGCAGCATCATGTACTTGATTTTTACATATATAAAGTAATTTACATATGCTGCATATAAACTTCTTCTGATCTTCCATTATGTCATAGTTTTATCATAGCTTGGTGGAAGGTTTATTCAAAACCCTGGCCGCTCACCTCAAATTATTTTAAGATCTAAGAAGCCCCTGTGATATCTTGATCTCCACAGCAATCAGGACTTCAAGACCACATTTTGCTTCCAGAAGACATACCAAGGTATTTAGAACCCCCCTCCCACTTCAGTGTAACTTGGAGAATGTCTCTGCAGAAGCAGGAAGCATCAGTGGTTTGAGCTGCAACTTTGAAAGTAGATATCGGAGATAGATTTGAATGCCAGCCTTAATGACCCACACTGTCTGACCTTGATTCACCACCAAAATGTCCCTCGCCTCAGTCTCAGTGTCTGAAATAATGAGCCAGATGCCACCCTGATCCCTTTGTCCTTAGGACCTGTGAGGATTACTGATCAGAGTCTTGGGAGGAAGGCCCTTTCCCAGGAAGCATCATGGTTGCTTGCAGGTCTTCATTTTATGATCATCACTGTGTTATTACCTATTTCATTTCTATTTTTCAAAACCTGAAAATAACACACACGTTAGTGGGAGTTTCTTTAATTAATAAACACTTAGGACTCTTTAAAAGAAAGCTAAATTGGCTAAACATTGCCCAGTCATTTATCTGAAATATGGTGTCACTCTCCAACCCAAAAATACAGTAATTAATGAGAAATTTCAAGTTTAAAGTAGTTTTGAAACAGCAAACATACCCCAAAATGAAACTTTCTTTATTTTTTTAAATACTGGAAATCAAACTCATGACCTCATGCTTACTAGGCAGGCTTTGTGCTTCTGAGCTATATCCCCAGCCCTCCCACATTTTTCTTTTTTGTGTTTTTGTTTTGTTTTGTTTTGTTTTTGGTCTTTTTGAGACATGGTCTCTCTGTGCAATTTGGATAGGCCTTGAGCCCACATTGGTCTCAAACTCGCAACAATCCTCCTGCCTCAGCCTCCTGATTGCTGGGATTACATGCATGAGCCACCTCGCCCGGCTCTCCACCTTTATTTTTATACTTGGTAGTACATTATAAATGACAAGATAAATTGGACGTGGTACCACATACCTGTAATCCCAGCACTCAAGAGGCTGAGGTAGAAAGATCACTTCAAATTCAAGGCCAGCCTAGACTACATAGCAAGATTCTGTCTCAAAATACAAAATAATGCATAGACAGACAGACAGACAGACAGGTGGATAGACACATGCATACAGAGTCCACCAAAAAAAAGTATACACACTTCAGGAAAAGAAAAACATATAAATATTTTAACTAATTTATTGAGACAACATGAGATTAATGCAGGTTACCTTTGTCCTGTATAATTACAAGAGGTGCCCAAAGCGATGCCCCTTAGCTTCCTGACATTTATTAGTCCAGTGGATGGCAGCCTGGTAACCTTGGTTAGTGAGATCGCTGCACACGCATTTTCGGTTTCTTCTCTAAGGGCCGACAGTGTAGTGGGTTTTCTGGGATACATGACAGCCTCCAGGCTTCCCATACAAAGGTCACACCATCTGCTGAATAAACATCATACTATTTTTTTTTCCTGAAGTGTGTATACATGTTTTGGTGGACTCTGTATATGCACATATACAGTGGTACTTTGGTTCATGAACACTTTGTTTGCAAACAGTAGTTCAGTTTGCAAACAGAAACGTTTGGCAAAACCTTGTGTTTGTTTGCAAACTCCACATAAGTGGACAAACCCAGCTTTGGCCGTCTTTCCCACGAAGCACAAATGTGGCCACCTTCTCCAAAATCATACAACAAATTAAGTTTATGAACCGAGGTCCCAGGTATGTGTGTGTATTTACCATTTATTTTACATATATTGTACTATAAATGTAAATGCAGAATGATTCCAAGAATTAGCCTCGGTACGCTTTGGGGAGAGCCATTTTTCAGTGGCTGTAACGAGTGCAGGCTGCCCAGTTCCACGCATGTCCTGACTAAACAGAAGCTATTGACCCGTCACCTCATCTGAAAATTCTTCCATTAAAAAACTCCCAACTGAGGTTTGTGATAAGAACATTTAGGTGACATAGGCCTCATTCAAACATAATTTCAGGCACTGGCCCACCTGGACGAGAACTGGAACCCAGATCCAGCTCCCAAAGACCTGTGCGTCTCTGGGGTTCTCACATTTTTAGTATATGTTGGGCCGCCGACCAGCAGAGACTGGAGATTGCGGCCTGCTCCCACGACCCCAGTCTGCACCAGCAGACATCAGACCCCAGGCACACCACAAGCCACCGCCTAAGTGCTGGTCAGGGGGGCTGCCCAGGAGGCTGGCAGGGCCACCAGGCCGGGATGTCCTCTCTGAGCAGGTGACCTGTGCCTCACACCTGGTGAGAGCAGAGCTGGGTAAAGGAGGACAGAGCAGGAAGGTCAGATAGTGGCCCTGTGGGGACCCAGAGTGCTGCAGAGCTTAGTCCCCCTGGAGCTCACGTCGACAGGGGTCCTCTTACTGCTGCACTCGGCGGGAAGTCTCACCAGTCTCTGCACCAACTCATCTACGGAAGCACAGGGAACAATAATCTCATCAGTGCAACTTCTGAGGAGAACCGCAGCTTCTGCCAAAGTTAGGTTTCACAAAATGCCACCCTGGTACTTCCTGGGCAAAGGAAAGCAGGAGGGGTGAGGCAGAAGGGCGAGATCTTCATCTCATGGCCTGGGCTGGCAAACACAGGAGAAAGAACACCACAGACTTCCCAGCATTCAAATCCCTGTGCAGCTGACAGCTCTTCTACTTGTTTCCTGTCTTCCTTAAACAGATTGAAAGGATCCACTTGTAAAACAAGTAAGTGTGTGAGGCTGTGTAAAATTTGGTGAAGTGATTCCCAGAGATGTTTTCCTTAACCTGGGGCAACATGTTCTCTAGAATCCACAACTTCAGCCAAAGGGGACGTTCTGGTCACACCATTTTAGGTGAAGCCCTCAAGTGATTGCTTGTTAGTAACCTAATTAGGTATTTTAATCTGCTGAAAATCCAGGTCAAAATGTTGTGACACCAGTGACCACTGATTGCTGTGTTGGCAATCATTAACCTGGTTAAAGAAAAGTAATCTCCAGCACACCCTTCACTTACCTTAGCCAAAGCCTGGGAAGGGATACTGCACACCCTTGTTTGGTTAAGATAATGAGTTTACATAGAACTTAAATATGTTCTTAAATTATTAAGGAGCTTTTTTTTTTAGCTCAGACACAAATGCCACAGTCATATTTAGGTAACCCGTCACCTAATTAGGCACATCAAAGTGTAAACTTCCAAATCTTCTCAGGTGATCCTGGTGGCCATGGCCTCCTGCAGTCCAGTGACTTCTGTCTGCTGGCCCTGCCTTCCTCAGGACAAATGATGGAGAAGCGCTCTGTCGTCTCAGTGCTTGTGTCCTCATGGGCTCCTCTGCTCGTCTGTGATTTGGTCTGAAACAGCCATGGTCAGTGCCCCGCCCTACCCTCAGAGCCTGACATAACAATACCGCAGTTACCCTCTGTATCAAGTCCAAGCTTGGTTAATTCAGTGGCCCAGAAACCTCCTGACTTTAACCTGGCATTGCCCATCTATCCAAAAAGGGAAGTCCCTGACTCAGGTCTTTTTGTTTTACTTTTTTTTTTAATTTATTTTTAATGGACACTCAGTAGTCTTAATACATGGGTACAATGTGACACTTCAGTACATGTGTACTATGCATGATGATCAGATCGGGCTCATGTCTTCTTTGAAGAGCAAGAAGCCTTTCCCAAAAGGCCACAGCTGTCGTCCCCGTAGTCACGTTGGCAGAGCTGCTTTGTGTGACTGCATCGAAGCAGCTCCCTGGGCAGGCAGGCCAAGACCTCCCTGATTGCCCTTAGCACAGTGGGGGTCCCAGAGAGACTGGCCTCTCCTGGGGCATGGTGGGAGCTGGGCACTGTCTTGGGGAGGCCATTGCAAAGGAGGCCCCCTAGGGAATGCATCACCAATAGCGGCTCCACTGTGAAAAGCCTGGGCCCTGCAGATACCCCAGTATTGCCTGGTGGTACTGGGGAGGCAGCCACTTGAAACTGAAGCCTGGCTCTCCCAGCTCCTGGGTAAGTTCCTCTGTTTACCTTTTGGGCATTTCAGTTTTCTCACTGCTAAAATCTGAGGAGAGCATCTCCCTCAGAAGATGGCTTGAGAGTAAGCTAAGGACAAGTGCCTGGCACAGGCCTGGTCTCCATAAGGGCCTGGCATCTGTGAGGAGCCCTCCACACTGCACATGGTTCCTCTCATCCACGGGCCTTTCTTCTCCAGGACTGAGGAGGGTATGGGTACAGCTTACCCCCAAAGCTCTCGGGCTAGCAACATATGGGTGGGCGAGACGCCCTGCACTCCAGCCACCTGCAGTCTAATGAGGCAGGCAGGGCTAGATATGGTGTTATAACCGCCATATGCAGCAACAGGAGATTGGAATATTTAAGGCAGGGAAGTGATATCATAGAATGCATGGGCTAGAGGAATTGCAGGAATGCATGGGGGGCTGATCTGGGCAGCTCAGTGTCCAGGTAGAGGTCCTAATTCACACGAGAGATCATTTGAGTGCCGACGGTAGACGTGGAAAGGTTGCGTGGACTCGGGACAGTGCACAGGTGGGTTTGGGGCTCACGAGATAGGCCTCGTCCAGAAACACAGGTTTCACAGGCTCTGTTACTACAGCATTGGTGATAAAGCCACGCGTGTAACCAAGACTGCAGGTAGCAGGTATCTCTTAAAGACGTATTGGTGGCCTCCAGAAGTTTTACATCATTTCGTATCAGTGTCCATAAGGAAGAGAGAAATGATTTTTCTGCTTTTCGCCAGCCATCTTTCCTGTGGTTTTTGTTTTCTCCCTCGTCATGGGGAGGATCTCATTGCTGTGCCTTTAAATGAAGCTTTTCCTCGGTGTCGGTGTCTGGACAGAGGACATTGGCTGTCACAGAGATATAGCGCAGCCATCGCCCTCACAGTTCGGTGGTGAGGAGAGTGAACCTAGGGAGACAGCGTGTGTCTGCTGACCCCACTGCCTCGCTGTGTAAGGCTAAGCGTGTCTCCTAATCCTCCTAAGCCCGTTCTTCACCTGCAAAATAATAAGAGCTGTTACCTAAGAGACCAGGGTGCAGTGTGCCTCACCCTGCGGCATTCTGCCTGGCCCAGAGGGCATGGCCCGTGGGCCTGAGCTTTGCCCTCGCTGACCCTAATACATCTTCTCTTTGTTCAGAAGGAGAAACAAACAGAGAATAGGAGGAAGAGCAGGAAAGCTTTGTCTCAGGCTCCAGTTCATGGCCCAGTGCTAACACACTGATGGTGTCTGAATGCCGTTTAGGCGCCAACCACAGGTCATACTGCAGCTCTGGAAACCGTCTTCCCTTTCTGGCTGGACGATGGGCACCTTTCTGCTCACAAGTGTGTTCCCTCCTCACAGAGCCACGTCACACACTGGGCTTGTGCTCAAAAGTCTGTGGCCTGCACGTGCTGACTGTGGAACTTGAAAACATCCCACCACGAGAACAAAGAGGCCTGCGCAGGCATCCTGAGGGCCTTGCCTGGCCTGGCAGAGAAGGACAGTGCACAGGGCCAGCCTTGCATTCCATTCCCAGACGTCCACTTCCCTTCAGGCAGGGGCTCAGAAGTCGGCGGAGATTTACCAACTTCTAGGCCAACAGCTCTTTGGGAAGCGTGGGAAAGTGGGGGAAGGAAAACCCTATGGTTTCATACCCCTTGTGAGGACTTCACCAGAGAGATTTCTCACAAGTGAGCCACTCCTTTCCTCATTCGAGCTGGGGTAAAGCTTCTGTCCCCAAGCCTCTCCAGTGTGTCGCACCATAGGAGCAAATCTGTGAGATCCCCGGAAGCCTCCCAGTGGCTTGGCCCTAAGCTGTTCTGACAGCCACTTTCTTTTCCTCAAACACACAATGCGGTCACATCAGCTGTCTCTCACCACCCCTAAGCAGGCTTTTTTTTTCCTGGGGTCTGAAGCAGCTCTTCCAGGAAGAAAGTAATTTGATGTCAGGGGCTCCTTTGAGCCTTGGGAATTAGGCCTCCGAAGCTTGGAATTGGAGCTCAGCTGCTAGTGGAAAATACACTGTGAATGTTTTATTCAGCAATGCATATATAACATTGAGCAGAATCCAAATACATAAATCACTTATATAATAGCTGTTAAGAGTTGCCCTCCAGCATTTCAGACAGACCCGGCTGCCGCAATAGCTTGCAAAGTCCTCTACTGCCATCTGCTGGCCACATTTTTTTTTTGTGCTGGTAAATTCTTCCTATTTTTGCTGTTTCTCCATAACCTCCAACTTCATTGTATTTCCTTGGCTGTCTGGTTCTTCTGTCCATCTTGTGGTTTTGAGGATTGGAGAGGAGACCCCTAGCACTCTTTCAGATTCTGGCAGAACAGGGAAAACGGGACAGAAAAAGGTTACAAAACCAGTTTTCCCCTTGGCTTTATACCAACTCTGTGCACTTTCTGGACCCTTTAACTAAAGCCTTCTTGCCAGGCTGCACCCAAGAGCCATGCACTCAGTTATTTATAACGGGCCTTGTTATGATAACTCTGAGCCTTTCAGTGTGTTTGTCTTGTGATCAACCAATGTATTACAGCAAAGAAACCGGAATTGTGTGCTAATATCACGGGTATCCCTGCCTGTAAAGAGCATGAGCTCAGGCAGAACCAAGAAGACTGGGCTCAGGCTGGGGGTGTAACTTAGTAGCCAAGCTTGTGTCTGACATGCACATGATCCTGGGTTCCATCCCCAGCCAGCACCCAAGCAGCCACTCAGAATCAGTGATGATTGACCCTTGTTTACACTCCGATACATACACCCCAGTGGAAGTAAAGGGAGGTGGGGAGACGGGTAAAAGTTTGGAAAATTTAGGAAAGTATCCCTCAAATTTTAATTGCCTTCCCCACCTCAAGGACCCTCTGAAATCCCTCTCCTGAGCAGTGAGACCTCAGGCATAGCCCTGGGCTTTTTTGAGTTTCAGGGACTTGCTCCGTAAGATGAAGGACTCTCTGAGTTTCTAGTTACTCTTTCCCCAGCCCTCATATGTTGGATGTTGGTATTTACGTTGACATAATGAGGTTCCTTGAGCCACACTAATGCTGTTTTGCTGCAGTGGATACATGAGGCTGCAGGAGAAATCTGTTGCCCAGCTCCTGCCACACCCACTGGAGATGCTCTTTCTGAGGAATGACAGAAAGGGCCTTGGGCCACATCACACTCTTTGCTACAGATGACAAAACTGAGGCACAGATGCTCAGTTTAGCAAATGAGACTAAAGTCCGTTACCCAGGACAGTGTACTTCACTGTTGGTGTGACATTGTCCTCTTAATAGAGGACACCCTGGGTCACACCACCACGCTGCCTCTGTCTGTATTCAACATTGCCATCCATGTGCACTGTGGTTCCCCAATGTGATAAACACCCAGTTTTTTTTAAACAAAGGTGTAAGTTTTTCCGACATGGAAACGACCTGTAAAAACTGCCATTCCAACCTGATTGTAACCAGGGGTAATTATGAACACGTGGAGGGCGGGTCCCAGCACGGCCTCTGCAGAGAGCAGCGGCTGGTGAATGCTTGCAGCACCGCACACATAGAAAGGCTCAGACAGCTTCGCAGTCCTTCAGGTGACTCCTGCAGGAGGCGAACAGTCACACGGGGAGCCAGTCCTGCCTAACTGCAGCACCAGGGAAAGGAAGGAGTCTACATTGTGGTTTCGATTTGCGTTAGCTTTTTATTTGTGGTAAACACAGGTAAGGGAAAGGGCCATGTTGACCAGCTTTGAGTGTGTGTGTTACACTGTGTAATGGGTTGGTATCTGGCAGTCCACTGAAATCCAGCCCAATTGATTCCATGCAGTGCTAAGCATGGATGCTGCCAGCATAAAAAAAGACCTGGAGAGGGAAAAGCAGCAGTGTAGTGGGTTCTCCTGAGGGCCATTGTCGTTAGGAGCCATTGGTTGTCCTGGAGGAGCTTGCCATGCTGGCTTCCCTGACATGAAGTTATCATCGGAGTTGCTCAGGACCTTGTCGCTGAGGGTGGCTGTGGTTCACTTTGGGGGAGCTCTGGTCCTTACTTTGAGCGTCACTTCCTGGCTCTGGAGGGGAAGATGTGTGATGCTTAATCTCCAGAAGAAGCTTGTCACGCTGGCTTCCTGGTATGTTCTTGGCTGTCCCCACCATCAGAGGAGTTTGGGACCTCATTGTCACTGATGATGGCTGTAGTACGTTTCAGGGGAGCTCTGGTCCTTAATATGAACATCACTTCTTGGCTCCACCGTAGAATGCTCAACCTGCTGGCACAGATCCTTTACCCCACTGGCATGGACTTTCTAACTTCCACTGCTGACCTTTGTACCTTTGCAACACAGATCCGTGAAACAGACTCACATGAGTCATTGTCATGGGATCTAGGCCTCCAGTTAGACTCATGGGGTACACTGTCATGGGCTCTAGGTCTTCAGCTGGACTCATGCAGGACATTGCTGTGGTCCAGGCCCTTGGCTGAACTTCCTTGGGTCCTTAGTGTATGGATAAATTTCCTGCACTTTCTTTGTTTTTACGCCTTGGGTGATCATAAAATACTACTATAAATGATGTGTCCTGTATGTAATTGTTTTCCTGCAACCTCTGTCTGCACCACTTTGTTACCACGCTCTTCGTGGGTGAGACTGTGCAAATCCACCCATAAGGAAATGCTGGCAAATCGAGGGGAAGCATACAGTGGCTTTAATGGCCCAATATTTACTTTTACCTGGTGCTCCTCCACCTCCTGCTTCAGTTGGTGTGGCTTAAGGATGCAGTGTGACCCGTGCCATGAACAGCACTCGGGATTCGGTTGCCTGACCTTGCTGTGTGTTCCATGATTCGTCAGCATCTTAGATGGAAAAACATCAAGTGTTTCTGGAATCGCCAATGACAAGATGGCTTGAACTTTGACCTTTAAATGAGGTGAAAGTGCAGCGTTGAGCCTAAAAGCTCTAAGCACGCTGGGTTGGCAGCTGGGCTGAGCCAGCTCCATGGGTCACTGGCTGCTGTCATTTGGAACAGGCTGTTTACCTCTGTGGCCTTTGTCTCCTCAACCCAACACTAGCGTTGCTGGCTTTTTTTCAGTTTTTTTATTAGTCCATGTTTGCAGTACATAATGTTTACATTCCTCGTGTGGAGTTGGTGTGTGCGCACACCACATCTTCATTGCTTTTCCATCCCTTTCTCCCCCCTCCCTCCATCTCTTGGCCCCCCCAATCCCCTGGAGAAAGAGGTTTCCCCACCTTCCTATTGCCTGTCTTTTATTTTGCTCTTTATTTGTACTTCGGTTTTGCAGTTGTTGAGTTTCACTTGTTTTTATTTTTAATCAACACAACTGTACATACGTACGGGGTAGAGTGTTGCAGTTTCAGCCATGTATCCAGCAGTGCCTCGGTTCAGGAACTTAATTCGCTCCAGGATTCAAGAACAGAGGGCCACCTGTGTGTTTGTTCAGGAGAAATGGCCACCATCGAGTCCATCACCAGGTGCAGAGTTTGTAGACAAAAACAAAATCTGGCCAAGCACTTCCATTTGTGAACCAAGTTGTTTACAAACAGAAGTATTCGTGAACGGAAGGTACCACTGCGGCTTGTGTAATGATCCAGTCAGAGCAGTTAACATTTCTTCATGTTGAGAACGTTCAAACTTCAACTTCCATGTATTCTTGGCTTCAAATAAATTGTTGTCAACTGTTTACAACACTAGCGCTTACTCCAAGCTTTATCTTACACTCATTGACCAATAGAGGCAAAACATGCAACATGTGTTTTCATGCATCTGGCTTATTTCACTTAATATCCCCCAGTTCCACCCATGTTTCCACAAATGACAGCACTTTGTTCTTCTATGGCAGAATCATATTCCATGTGGGCATGCACGTGTCCAGCACAGGTATAAAAAATATTTAGCGTCACTAATGGCCATGTGAGGCTGGTTAGTGTCAGAAGCCAAAAGATAAACACTGGCAAGGCTGCAGGGAAAGAGAATGTGAAAAAAGATGGCTATTATAGGAAACAATCAGAGGGTTCATCAGAAACTAAAAGTAGGTAGGTGCCATGGTGCACGCCATAATCCCAGTGCTGAGGGAGGCTGAGGCAGGAGGATCACATTCTCCCCCCTTGCCTGGACTCATCTGCATCCTGTCTCCGTGGACTCGCCTGCCATTGATGCTTCGTGTAAAGGGAGTGACACGGCATGTGACCCTCTGCATCTGATGTCTTCCACGGGGCATGATGTCATCAAGGTTCATCCATGCTGTACAAGGTGTGGTCAGAATAACAGGGATGTTTGGACTATGAACTGATTGCAGTAGGAGACACTTTGCCGTTAGTCCCTCTCGGAGGTCTCCCCCTGGCTTCAGACACACTCGCTCTATCTTCTGGCAGTCTTTTCCCGGTGTCCTTTTGAGGTGTGAGAAGTGAATGCTGCTGCCGTCCAAAGGAAAAGTGGGTCCTGGTCCACCGCATTCACCAGATCTGACGCCACGCAACCTCTGGCTCTTCCCCCTTGAACATGGCCATGACAGACATTCTGAGTGGATTGTAGGTAGACATGGCAGTGCAGCTGAGGTGCTTGTGAAAGGGGCTTCCGGAACTGCTTCGGAAAGTGGCAGGGATGGCGAATCAGTGTGTCTGGAACAAGGATTTTGAGACAGTGGCTCACCGAGGGCAGGAAGCAGATCCGCATTACAGCCTTGCCCTGTCTGTGGCCAGGAGATGTTTCTGAGAAGTCTCGCCTCACCCTGGGATCTGGAGACCCGAGAGGGCATGAGTCATGGGACTAGAGGCTCTGTCCCTTCCTTTCCCTGCCACTGCTGGCATCTGTGTCCCTGCTCTGCACTGTGAGTGACAGCTCTTCCCTTGGGCTTCCAGGAGCAGAGCTGCTATGTCCTCTTGGCTGGGACAGGATCCCGTGTGAGGCCCTGTGAGGCAGTGCCATTTTCCTCAGTGACCATTTTGGGATTCTCTTCAGCCCATCTGCTGGAAGGAGAGGCAGGAGGGAGGCAGGCAACAGCTGTCAGGGTGCATGTGTGACCCCAGTGTTATTTGCAGTGTGATACCATTCTGCAGGGTCCTGAGCCCTGGGGAAGGGAGAGGGCACTGCTGACACCTGTTCTAAAGTCTCCAAGCATCACACAGCCTCCCTGTGGGGCTATGAGCAGAGGAGCCCAGAGCCCAGTGACATGGGGAACTCGGGACATGGAGCAGGAGAAAGGGCAGGGGGTAGAAAACTGCACAGTGAACACTTGTTTGCAGTGCAGTTTTTATGTTTCTTACATGTACCTGACCCTGTCAGACCCTGAGGGCAGCTGCCACCAGCTGTGCTGTCCAGTCAGGAAACATCTGGGTATAGATCGTCCAAGAGAAGCTTCTGGAAAACACTGGGTCCATAAGAGGGAGCTCAGCCAGGGAAGGGGCACTCATCATCTCGGGGAGACCTCGTCCTTCCGGTAGTTTGTCAGAGACGGCAGTAAATAAGCACAATTCACCAGCCTGAATTTAAAACAAACAAAACCCAACAGTGACCCGTGGTTCCTTCTCTAGCAATACTTTTCAGCACTGAAGGTCACTTCTTTCTGCAGCTAGAGTGGGGTTTACTGTGTTTGGTGCTTCAGAAGTTAGGACTCTTACGCCAATGATGTCTCAAATAATAAGCTGGAAAAAAGGCTTCCCTGAAATAAAAGCCAAAGGTAGCTTAATTGTCTCAGAGTGTTTGTCGTGACCAAGATATTCCCTAAAGCAGAGGACAAACACACTCCAGACCCAGCTGACTCAGGCGCCCTTGCCAGGAAAGATGGGCTGGCATTTGCATCACCTGTCGCTAATTATAGCGGGCCAGAGCCCTGGCCTTGCTGCTGTGGCATTGGTGACCTGAAGCACCAAGTCCAGAGGCTGATGTCCATCAGGGCCTGGGCCCATGCCTGTGGCAAGATCCTGACCTCTGACGGGACGTTGTCTCGGGCACTTTGCCTGGGCTCTGCAGTCAGCACCAGGGAAGCACCAGGTTTTACGCTGAGTATGACGTGTGGGTTCAGAGAGTCAGGTGGCTGAGTGACAGCAGCTGACACGCAACACAGCGCCCGCTATTTGGACGCTGTTGTCTGGGGAGCCCTCCTTACGCAATGCTGCCACACGGCTCCAGGAACTCCTGCCTAGTGGCTGGCACTGCAGTGTCTGTTCTCCCAACAGCTGGGTGCAAAGGACTCTGCGAGAGCAGTGTCTCAGTGCTGTTTTATAACTGTCTCGCCTAAGCAGTGGCCTAGACCAGCAGGTGGACATGTCCACAAGCACCCTGTCCTGGAAAGACCAGGAGAGCGTGGAAGGCAGGGAGGCGCAGGCCCTGCTCCTGCCCACACAGAACTGGCAGAGCAGCCGATGCCACACAGCAAGGAACACACACAGGTCCTGCCTCTCTCTTCCTCCGCTGCCCCAGCCCACCTTCTGGAAGGACTGTGCCCAGTCCCCTGATGGGAAAAGAGTTCCCCAGTTTGTGCTCTGTATTCACTCATTAGAGGAGAAATGAGGATGATGAGGATGACAGCTGCAGAGAGTGAGGCAGCCTGGGCCTGAGATCAGCGCTCCCGCCCTGCACCGCAGAAGGGCACAGCATGGTGCCCGGGCCTCGAGTGTCTCAAAGCTGGCCTCCAGAACCTGTGGTTCTGTTGCATGGGCCTTGTCAGGGCCTCACCTTGGCCTGGGTTAGGTTCAGAAAGGGTCATGGAGGGTGGATGGGAACTCCAGGCTCTTTGGGGCTGCAGCTCTTTGAAATCTATTAAAATGGTTTCCTTCATTCTAATGGCCTGGAATGCAGGAGGAAGCGTTGTGCTAATTACTTTAAATGAACTTAAGACAAAAAAAAAAAATGCCAAAGTGGTGGCCCCCGAAGGATAAGGTACAGCAATCGTGTAACTCCTGGTCTGGAGCACAACAGCATTCTCTGCTAATAACCAGGTTGGGGGGAGCCATGTAAGCGGGGCGCCACGCTGCCCTGTCCACGCCAACAGGGGCATGCAGGGGTCCTTCCCTGTGAGCAAGCACGGGCTCGTTCACTACCGTGATGCGGGATGTTGGAAAGATGGGGGTTTGTTCACCCACCGCCTCCTCAGCAGAGTTAGAAATAAAAGGTGGGTTCTCCTCCACCCCCATCACATCATCTCAAATTCAGGACTTGGAGGAAGAAGAGAGATGGGGTGCTTTAGGGGAGAGAGAACACAAAAGCTTCGCCCCTGGGCTCTCTGCAATGGCTTTGTCTGCTAATGCTTGTGATGGGTGAATGGATTTCCAAGTATCCTGCTTGATGAAAAACAGCAATCTTTCATGTTAAATATTTTGAAAAACAGGGCTACTGGATTCTAGAACAAAGAATAGTTCAAGAAGCCCATGAGCTGTTTTTAGGTTAGGAATACTGTGTGATCTACAGTCCTGTCACCTCTTGCTATGTGGAAAAGGTTGGAAAAAAATATTTTATCATTTCACGCATGCCTAGTTCCTTTTGCTTGTCTAGAAAATTAGTAAGAAGTTTAAAATACCATTTTTAAAACCCAGCCTAAGTGGCTCATCACTTGCCAATGACAGGGCTAAGGTAGTGACTCCAGTCCCCAGGGGTACAGGGTTTGGGGCTGTTTGCTCCTTCTGCGTAGCAGAGTGTGTTCCAGCTGCTTCCCTCTATTCTGTTAAATTCCACCTTTTTGGACCACAGGTGTTCTATTTTAATTGCATTTGAAAAATCCTTTTTTAAGATGTTTCTTTTCAGAATTTTCTTTCTTATTCGTGACTTTTTAACTCATTCACATGAGCTTTAAAGTCATTTTGTCAAGTACTTCAGAAAATTCTGTTGGGCTTTTTATTTATCAGTGAATTAAAAGTACACTGAGGGCTGGGATTGTAACTCAGTGGCGGCACACTTGTAAAAACTGACTTTTTTTTATATGATTCAGCCTATCCATGAGTGTGGCTTCTCTCAGTTCCTTTTTGTTTTCCAGGTCTCTGAAGGATCCCCTTGTGTTTCTTACTAAGCTCCCCGCTGGGTGTGCTGTGACTGCTGCTATCTTTTTGCACTGTATTTCCAGTATGGTTCACTTAGATGCTGGCTAAAAATGGAAATTACAGTAACATGGAATTTGCCTTGCAAGCCTGTAAACTGCTGATGATAGTACCTTCCTTATAGTTATTATGGGTCAAAAAGAAGTGCGTAAGCACTTAGAACCGTGCCAAGGACATCATAACTGCTCATTAAATGTCACTGTTACTTTCATTCTCATTAATAGTGGTCGCGTCATCAACACAAGGCCAGACTCGGCACTGTTCCCAGTTAGCCCAGGGACAGTGCACTCCCTCCAGGGAGAAGAGAGTCCCAAAAGTCCAGCAAACGCAGAGCTCCTTGCCGGAGTCCAGCTGCGGCAGGGCTTAGGGGTCCCAAAGGTGGTCAGGGAGTCGGCGAGTGAGAGACAGAAGACACTGCACACCAGTATGTGAGTGAATCTGAATCTATTTTATTTTTTAGAAGCTGGAGTATATATTTGCTAAGTTTTGGCAGTAACTTAAACCCCAAGCAGGAAGCGTCCCAGGCTTAGGGCCAGGCAGGGATAATCTTAAACAATATGTGTTAATTAACTTTTTTCACCTTTGTTAAACTTTAATCTTGTTACTAATTAGCTTGCAAAAGCAAACATTCTATACCCCAGCCCCAATACTTCCTGTTCTATTTATACTGATTCTTTTCTTTGTTGGCCAGATTTTCTGTCTTTCTTTTTAACATAGTTACATAATGTTTTTTATCCTCTGTTGATCTAATACAATAGGGTGGCCCATTCCTAGCTAACTTTTCCATGAAATTTAATTGATTACATTTGGCCCATTTTCCTTTGATGTTAACTATTCTTTGCCCATGCTTATCATAAATCCCTGTGTAAGGCAGAGGGGGGTCAGGCACTTGAGGTAAAAGGTTTCTTGGGGGCTTTAGTTTGTAATTTCTGATAGAGAAACTTCCCTGGATCAAGGGCAGTTGTCTCACAGGAATTTTGTAAATCCTCCTCCATGAGCTCTTTCATTTGAAGCTTTTGTATAAAC